>OZ017738.1:328180564-328185564 GCA_963969285.1 Odontomyia ornata
AACAAATAAATTAAAAGCGTTTAGGAAAAGGTTGACCAGGTCCAGGAAAAGGTTTACCAGGTCGAGGAAAAGGTCAGCCAGGTCGAGGAGAGAATCAACCATGAGATGGAAAACATGAAAAAGGAATTGGAAGTAGCAAAGGCAGTAGTAAGTACCTCACCAGTCCCACTTGCAACCGCAACACAAAGCTCATCCAGAAATGTGAAAGCACCAATATTCGACGGGCAAACGGTGTGGACTATTTACAAAACCCAGTTTGAAGCAACCACTCGCATAAATCAATGGAATGAGCAGGAACCAGCAACTGCATTGATTCTTGCTCTAAGAGGCCCAGCTGCCGAGCTGTTGCAGACCATCTCCGTTGAGTTGCATTCAAACCCGGCTGCTATAATGAATGCGCTCGACATGCGTTATGGAGACGATCATCTGAAGCAGATTTATCGGTCACAGTTAAGGCATCGGGTGTAGAGGTCTGGTGAAACCCTACAGCAGCTAGCCAAAGATATCGAGCGACTAGCACTTTTGGCTTACCCAGCCTATGACCCAGAACATCGAGATGATGCGGCGACAGAAGCATTCATCAGCGCACTGAAGGACCCAGAATGGCAACAAGCCGTGCGTTTAGCTCAAAAGCAAACGGTTAAGGACGCATTGGCTCACAGTCTGAACTTTGAGGCAGCGAAAAATGTGACTCGTACCACTGCCCGGGTTCGCGAGACAGTAGCAGATGAGTGCAGGTGTGAGCGCGTGAAACTGAGCAAGAGCCGCAGGTGAATAGTGCGCCTAGATGCTGGAATTGCGGAGAGAAGGGGCACCTGCAAAGAGACTGCAAGAAGCAAAGAAAACCGAGCTAATGTCCCGAGTGTGCAGCTAGGAGAAGATCCAGACCGAGTCAGGAGCCCAGAATGGAAGCCCTTCAAACTGAGGGGTCGGGAAACATGTAAGAGCCAACTTCATGGGGCAGAGGTTGGCTAGGAGGATCGACGTCCCCAGCACCACCATCACTGTATCAAGACTACATCGTGGAGAAGCGGACTCATGCCTTACGGGTCAAGTTGACGGAGAACACTACACCATAACTATCGACACTGGTGCAACCCGATCGATTATCCGACCAGACCATGTGAGGCAACAACTACTTCAAAATGGCAGGATTTTCTCACTACGGACAGCTACGGGAGAAACTGCACCTGTCCATGGAGAAGTCAACCTCCCGATACAGTTGGGAGACCTTGCGTTCCAACATAATTTTCTGGTTGCGAACATTATGGATGACTGCATTCTCGGAATGGATTTCCTGCGAACACATGGCATCACGTTGGATTTAGGCAAACGGGTATTAAAATGGCAGAATGTTGAAGTATTGATGGAGGATCCCAGCGTCCAAATTCACAAGATGAATGTAGTAGTATGTGCCGACACTGACGTACCGAATTCTTCTGAAAGCATTGTATGGGCCTAGCTTGATGGTGATTCTCGAGACCACCGATCTTATTTGATAGAGCCAACGAAGACGTCTACAGTGCGCGGTTTGATTGTGGGACGAAGCCTTGTAAGATCTATAAGGAACGAATACGTGCCTGTTAGAGTCCTTAACACCGCAGACTCAACCACGAGCATCAAAGCGGGAGAAGTCATCGGCAGCTGCCAGCCTGTTTCCACCATCACCTCCTTGGAAGCTACTCACGACCATCATTGGAAAAGGAGGCAAGACACAGGCAAGGCCCGGGAATCCATGTCTGCAATATAGAAGCAGGTCAAATTGCCAGCGCAGCTATTCAAGCGAGCCTCTGATCTGGTCACCAAGTACAGTGATATCTTCTCAACAAGCTCGGATGACCAAGGCTGAACGAGTCTGGTAACTCACGTCTTAGATACACAGGGAGCCAAACCGATCCGACAAGCACCGAGACGTCTCCCTATAGCCAAACAAGGAGAAGTGAGTGCACTGACCTCGGACATGGAAAAACAAGGCGTTATTGAACCTTCTGTCAGTCCATGGGCTGCGCCTGTAGTTCTAGTAAAGAAAAAGGATGGTAGCACTCATTTTTGTGTCAACTATAGACAGCTTAACGACGTCACTAAGAAAGATAGTTACCCGCTCCCACGCATCGATGACATCATGGATACTTTAGTCGACGCAAAATGGTTTTCTACACTCGATCTCAAGAGTGGCTACTGGAAGGTAGAAATCGACAAGAAGGACCGAGGAAAAACCGCATTTTCAGTTGCGACCGGATTGTGGCAATTCGAGGTGATGCCGTTTGGGCTTTGCAATGCTCCAGCCACTTTCGAACGCCTGATGGGGTACGTGCTACGTGGCCTCACATGAAAAACCTGCTTGGTGTACCTAGATGACATCATTTTTATCGGGAAAACGTTCGAAGAGCATGTGCGGAACTTAGAAGAGGTTTTCTCCCGATTGTGACTGGCGAATTTGAAACTTAGTCCCGACAAGTGTACCCTTTTTGCAGCTGAAGTAAAATGCCTGAGACACGTCATATCAGCAGAAGGGGTCAAAACAGACCCTGAGAAAATTGAAGCCGTGAAAAGCTGGCCAACACCAAACAACAAGCGCCAACTACGAAGTTTTCTGGGTATGGTGACCTACTATCGAAGATTCGTCAAAGACTTTGCCAAAAAAGCTAAGTGTCTCCATTAGCTAACCGAGAAAAATCGTCCGTATGTCTGGAATGAACAACGCCAGGTAGCCTTTGAGATCTTGAAGGAGAAGCTGTGTGTATCACCCGTGCTGGCATATCCGAAACCCGGAAAAATGTTTGTAGTTGACACCGATGCAAGCAACGGCGGTATTGGAGCGGCGGTATCCCAGCAGATCAATGGCGAAGAAAGAGTCCTCTCGTATTACAGTCGAGTTCTCTCAAAAAGTAAGAGGAACTACTGCGTGACCAGGAAGGAGCTATCGGCTATAATAGAGGCCACCAAGCAGTTCCATAAGTACCCATATGGCCAGAAATTTGTTCTTCGAACGGACCATGCATCGCTGAGATGGCTACTTAACTTCAAAAACCCCGAGGGACAAGTTGCGAGATGGATCGAAAGATTGCAGTCATACGACTACGGAATTGTTCATCGGAAGGGCGGAGTTCATGGAAATGCTGACGCCCTATCTCGTCGTCCATGTCCAGCGAACTGCAAGCATTGCCGACGGATTGAGGGAAAGGAACCGCCCGTTGATCTGCGATTGATAACGGCGGAATTCGATGAAGGTTGGTCACCGGAGGAGATTCGAAATGCCCAGCTAGCCGATGAAGACATCGGACCATTGCTCGTATGGAAGGAGACGACTGGGCGGCCTGAGTGGAAGGACGTTTCAATGCATGGCGCAACCCTGAAAAGCTATTGGGCACAATGGAACTCCCTTCAGGTGGAGGGTGGCGTACTCAAGCGGAAATGGGAAACGGCGGATGGCAGCTCCTATAGGACGCAAACTATACTACCCAAAAGCCGAATCCACGATGTGGTTAAGGAAATGCATGAAGGATACTCGGGAGGCCACCTTGGTGTTAACAAGACCTTAGCGAAATTACGGGAAAGGTTTTACTGGCTCCACGCTCAAGAAGACGTAGAGGACTGGTGTCGCAGATGCACAATTTGCGCTTCCGTCAAAGGTCCAAAGCGACGACTGAGGGAACAAATGCAAACCTATAACATGGGGGTACCATCGCTGTTGACATCGCAGGACCCTTTCCTGAATCTGAATGGGGAAATCGATACACGCTGGTTGTAGCCGATTATTTCAGCAAGTGGCCCGAGGTCTACCCCATTCCCAACCAGGAAGCGGCTACTGTAGCCGAACAGCTAGTGTTAAATTGGGTCAGTATATACGGCGTACCTTGTGAACTACATTCAGATCAAGGCCAAAACTTCAAGTCACTTGTTTTTAGCGAGATGTGCGAGCTGCTGGGAATAAGGAAAACGAGGACAAAATCGCTGCATCCCCAATCCGATGGAATGGTCGAACGTTTCAACGGCACTCTCAATAAACACCTGGCCAAGATGGTTGACGAGAACCAAAGGGACTGGGACCGACATATCCCACTATTTTTGATGGCGTACAGAGCCGCCGAACATGCATCAACGGGCCAAGCCCCAGCCAAAGTCATTTTTGGAAAAACTATTCGTCTGCCAGCTGATATAAAGTTCGGAACACCTCCCGAGAAACCCCAAGCCATCTCAGAGTACGCAAGTGAGCTAAGACAACGGTTGAACCAGATACATCGGAAAGTGCGAAAGCACGTCGAATCGGCTACTGACCGAATGAAGACCAGGTATGACCTAAAGGCAAATTCTACTGGCTTCCAGCAAGATGACTTGGTGTGGCTATATAATCCGCAACGACAAAAGGGCAGGTCTCCAAAGTTGCAACATAATTGGGAGGGACCATACCGGGTTACAAAGCGAATCAGCGACGTCGTATATCGCATACAGGAACACCGTAAGCCGAGAGCCAAAATGAAAACCGTGCATCTGGACTGTCTTGCCCCATATTACATCCAGGGAGAATTGACTACAAATGGCGACACATCTTTTCGGGGCGAAAAGAACTGAGGTGGGGGCAGTGTTACATGTACAAATAATCCTTCGAGCTACTGTCGCAATTGTTTTCACAACCATTAAGAACATCAACAAAATGAATTTACTCGAAACCACGAGAACCCACCAAACATGATCAACATTTGGAAGTGAGTCACTGCTCCATTCATCTGCTCGAATATACCAGATACCTCTCGGCAGAACATTCGCCAATGTACGAGAAATGCATTGAACGGATTGAGACCCTATATATAAGGCGAGCTGAATGAATGCGGGGATCATTCGTTCAACCACGGTAGTAAAAACGGCGAGAGTGTGTGGAAAGCGATATTGATCGAGTAATAGTGAAGTGATTTTAGAAGACAATTGCGATAAGAAATTTATGGACAAGTGTTAGACTTTTAATAGTGAAAATTAAAATTGTGAAATAGTTAAATAAGTGA
>OZ017738.1:328188064-328460564 GCA_963969285.1 Odontomyia ornata
CACTTGGATTTGCAAAAAAGGAAATTTGCAGTAGCCAAAGAACGAGTGGGTTTGGTACACAATATTTGGAGTTGCAGAAGAACGAGTGGGTTTGCACCACAACATTCTGACTTGCAGCGCGCATCATTTGGATTTGCCAGAAGGAAATTTGGACTTGCAGAAGGACGAGTGGGTGTGCAACGCAGAAATCTCCAGCTGGCAAAAAGGTATTGGGGAACTTGCGAAGTATCTGCAACTGGCAACAATCAAGGTTGAGCAGCGTTAACACACCCCGGAACCAACATGAGTGGCCAAGAGACAGCGTTCAATACGGTTCAAAGGCTCATCACAAATTATAAGAAGGACAGTGAGTCACGCCATAGTCTCGCATATTTCCAGACAAGGATGGAAAAATTACAAACAATGTGGACTAAATGCGAAAATCAGCATGAAGCGGCGTGCGATCGATTGAAAGAAAGGAAGGGTGAGCTTCAGAAATGCAACACAGAGTATGAAACTTTGGAATATTTAGTGCTGGACTATCTCACTCTATTTCAATCGAAAATAAATGGATACTCCGTTGAAGGTTCAGTTCCAGCGCCATCTAAGGCCATCAAGTTAGACGACATGAAAGGTGACGCCATTAAGCTCGAAAGAGTGAGAATACCAGCTTTTAGCGGCAACTATGCAGATTGGTTCGCATTTTGGGACCTGTACCAAAGTATGGTGCACAATAATGCACAGTTAACCAAAGTACAAAAGCTGCAGTAACTTAGAAGCGCCCTCCGCGGAGGAGCTGAACAGCTCATAAACCACTTGAGCATAACTGACGACAATTATGAGTCTGCATGGACTCTGCTATGCGAAAGATACGACAATCATCGTATCATAGCACAAGAGATGATGCAGCGCTTATTCAACATGGAAAATTGCTCAAAGAACGATCCATCTGGCTTTAGGCACATGTTGGATACTGTTAACCAACTTTTAGCAAGTATCAAAACATTAAGGGCAGATTCATTTGCACTCACAACAGTGTATATGCTGAACCAAAAACTTGATGAGGAGTCAAGAAGAGAATGGCAGCGACATATCTCAGATTCAACCGAAATTCCATCTCTGAAACAGTTCTTGGACTTTTTGAAGCAAAGATTTTCTATGTTAGAAGCTTTGTGTCCTGGGAAGCCAAAACCAAAGGCACTAAAAGTGAACACCATTCAGGTGGACTTAAAGCCATCATGTCCAATGTGCAAGGCAGCGCATAAGCCTTTTGAATGCAGTTCGTTCAAGCAAGCTAGCGTTCAAACGCGTCGAGATGTTATTAAAAAATCGAAGTTATGCTTCAATTGTTTTGGACAACACCAAGTGAAAAAATGCTCCTCTACGCACGGATGCAAACTTTGTGGAAAGAAGCATAACACATTGTTGCACTTAGCGACCGCAGAATCTCCACAACAACCAAGGACACCAGCATCAATGAGTATTCAAGGACACGGAGCGTACACTAAGCAAAACTACGTTTTACTAGCCACAGCGCAAATAAAGGTGGGTCGTCCAGATGGTGAATGCCTGACATTCCGTGCGTTGATGGACTCTGGAGCACAACGATCCTTTATTAGTGAATCGGCAGTCAACCTCTTACAGGCAAAGCGCAACAATGCCAAGTTCAGGATCAGTGGCATAGGAGCCGTGGAAAATGTCACCTCAAGAGGAGAGACGAAGTTACGCGCTGTTGTCCAATCTGCAAATGGATATCAAGAAGAACTGATTTTCACCCCGTTGATTCTCACAACAATTACCGCACCCTTGCCTTGTACCGAGATTCCATTGATCATTCCGCAAGGATTGGTGATCGAAGATTTAGCTGATCCAATGTTCAACGAACCATCAACCGTTGACATACTGATCGGAGCAGATCTTTATGATAAACTACTATTACCAGGACTGCTGCCCGGCCAACCTTGTGCACAAAACACCAAACTTGGATGGGTGCTATTTGGATCAGTCCCATGTAAAACATCTGCTGCACTGTGTGCTTTCGTTTCGCACCAAGGCTTAGACGAAACCTTACGTCAGTTCTGGGAGATTGAAGAACTTCCTACTGTAAAACATCTAACCAAGGAAGAAAGGGAGAACGAAAGTCACTACTCACAAACCGTTCACCGACAACCATCCGGAAGATACTCTGTAAGTCTACCGTTTAAGAGTGAAATGGATCCATTAGTAGACATCGGTGATACACAAAAAAATGCATACATACGATTTCGACAGTTGGAGCACCGTTTATCACGAAATCCTGAACTCTATGAACAGTATCGGAGGTTTATGAAGGAGTATATTGACTTAGGTCACATGTCAAAGGTACCAGCAGACCAAACGAAGATGAAAACAGCATACTATCTCCCACATCATGCCGTAATTAAAGAAAGCAGCACCACCACCAAATTAAGAGTAGTGTTTAACGCGTCACAAAAAGGCTCCAAAGGAAAATCCCTAAATGACTTACTGCACACTGGTCATTCAATTCAAGGAACGCTTTTACATCTTTTAATGCGATGGAGACAATACAAGTATGTCATTGCAGCTGACATCGAAAAGATGTACCGGCAGATTTTTGTCTACGATAGGGACCAACATTTTCAGAGGATTCTATGGCGCTTTAACCAAACTGAGCCTGTGAAACACTACCAATTAAGGACAGTCACATATGGAACAGCATGTGCGCCATACCTTGCCATACGAACACTACGTCAACTGGCTACAGATGAAATACACTCCTATCCAGAGGCAGCACAAATCTTGGCAAGAGACTTTTATGTCGATGATGTGCTGACTGGATCAGACAACTTGGAAAGCTTACTACGGCTACAAGCAGAGCTGCGGAGTCTTCTGAAGAAGGGCGGTTTTTGTTTGAGGAAATGGTCTGCCAATCATTCGAAACTGTTGGAACGGATACCGATAACAGACAGGGAAACACAACTGCCCCTGAATATAGTAGCTACAGAGAGTATCAAAACACTAGGGATTCAATGGCATCCAGCTACGGATGAGTTCTCCTTCACTATAGCAAAGCCAAACGAGGGTAAAATATTTACAAAACGGCAAATTTTAACAGAAGTCGCCCGATTGTTTGATCCTATCGGTTGGCTACAGCCGTGTATCATCATAGGAAAAACGACCATACAGAAGCTATGGCTAGAAGACAAGGGTTGGGATGATCCATTAGACGCAAGGACAACAAAGGAATGGACCCAACTGAGACAGCAACTTCCTGTTCTTAAAGACTTGAAGATAAAACGATGGATAGAACTGAGCCCATCCTATCAATTCGAACTCCACGGGTTTTGTGACGCATCATCAACCGCCTATGCAGCAGTGATATACATTCGAGTCACTACTCCTTCAGCAACAAAGGTTACCCTTCTCGCAGCCAAATCAAAGGTGGCTCCAGTCAAGGTCCAGTCAATTCCAAGACTAGAACTTAATGGAGCAACGTTGCTAGTGAACCTAATGAAAGAAGTTGTGAGTGCTTATAATTGGATCAACGTCTCTCAATTTTATTGGACGGACTCAACCGTCGTACTTTCCTGGATTCAAAGCCCTGCTGCCAAATGGAAGGTTTATGTTGCTAATCGGGTTAGTATTATCCAAGAGCATAGCTCCATTGAGCGCTGGAATCACGTTAGCACTGACGACAATCCAGCTGACATCGCATCAAGGGGGATGTTCCCAAAGGATCTTGTTAATTCCACTCTATGGTGGGCGGGACCAACATGGCTAAGTGCACCCATCATCCGAATGCCAGCAAAAATTCAGACAATACACCATGAAGACGAAGAAAGAAGGATTACATCCCTAACAACTACCTTAGAAGAAGAACCTGCAATATTAACAAGATTTTCATCCTTCCACAAACTCAACAGAGTCGTAGCAATTTGTCAACGTTTTGCGTTTAATACCAAGCACCCCAATATGAAACGCACAGGAATCTTATCAGAAACCGAACTCAAAGAAGCCACAAACACATGCATAAGAGTGTCTCAAGCGCACGCATTCAAAGAAGAAATTCATCAGCTCACTAAAGCTGATGGTGTCCACAGAAGCAGTCGGATTTTGGACTTAACTCCATGGATCGATAATGCAGGTATCCTTAGGGTGGGCGGACGCATCCACTTTGCACGCACGACCGATACAACTAAACACCCGGCTATAATTTCAAAGGGTCACTTCGCAAAGCTACTGATTCGACAAGCCCACCAACAAACTTTACACGGTGGTTGCCACTTGACTCTGAATACATTACGTCTGAAGTACTGGGTAATCTCAGCACAAACGCAGGTGAAGAAGGCACTGCGAGAATGCATAACATGTTTCAAAATGACAGCCAGGCCAAGGACACAACTTATGGGAACCCTGCCAGCCTCGAGAGTGCAATTAGAAAAGCCCTTCCTACAAACGGGAATTGATTACGCGGGACCAATTACTATAACATGGAATGGAGGAAGGGGTGCCAAGACTACAAAGGCGTACATTGCGATATTTGTATGTATGGCAACGAAGGCGTTTCATCTGGAGCTGGTGTCCGATCTCTCCACAAACGCATGCATTGCAGCCATCAAAAGATTCGTGGCAAGACGAGGAATTTGCCGAACAATATTCAGCGACTGCGGCTCCAATTTTCTGGGAGCCAACAAACAACTCCAAGCCATTTACAAAACGTCCCTTCAAGCGTGCTCTTCTGAAGTTGCTAATCATGGTATAGAATGGAAGTTCATCCCTCCCAGCAGCCCACATTTTGGTGGACTCTGGGAAGCCGGCGTGAAGTCAATGAAAAGTCACTTCTATAAAACAATCGGAACTCAAATCTTAAATATAGAAGAAATGAACACACTGCTAGCTCAGATTGAAGCATGCATGAACTCACGTCCATTAACACAAATAAGTGACGATCCAAATGATGTAGCCGCACTAACCCCAGGCCATTTTTTAACAGGAGACAACCTATTTGAAATTAAGGATGACCCATGCGAAGTAAAAAGCACCCTACTGAAAAGGTGGCAACTGGTCCAGCAAATGAAGCATTCATTCTGGAAGAGATGGACGGAAGGGTACCTACAACGTCTTCAGCAAAGATCTAAGTGGTTGGAGAAAAAAGACAACCCAAAAGTAGGTGAACTGGTGTTAGTAAAAACGGACAACATTCCGTCGATGAAATGGCCTTTAGCGAGAGTCATAGCAACACATCCAGGACCAGACGGTCTAGTCCGAACTGTATCTGTCAAGATGAATGGAAGTATCAAAAAAAGACCTATCGTTAAAATTTGCAGCCTACCGCTTAAGAACATGGAAGAAAAGACACCAGAAGTAAACCCAGAACCATCACTGACAGGGGTTCACTTAGAAACCAATACGGCAATCAAACGTCCGACAACAGAAGCTGTTGACGCAAGAAAGAGAAGAAAGGAAATCCTGCCCAGCATCTCAACAGTTTTACTCACCACGCTCTTTGTTCTTGGAGTTTTACCACATCCCGCGTTATCAGAAGCTAATATAACGAATTTAGACGGTGGTCTCTACATTGAAGAGATTGGAAAGGGAAACATCAACCGAGGAGCTTTACAACTCAACATCGAGCTTCCCCTATCTGATTTGGCGACTGATGAGAACAATCTGCGAAGTATGAATGCAAGTTTATACTCTTTGTGCTCCCTGGGCACGCAAGCAGCTGGAAAGGTACATTGCTGGGATTTAGTCCATCATATATCGGACAGGATCGATGACACGCAACATAAAATCAATTTATTACGGTTTATGCACCATCGGAGGAAGCGTGGAATATTCGGCCAAATGCTTACAGCAGTATTTGGGGTCAACGACGAAATCATCACTGACGTACAGAACTTATCCACAAACCAGGAAGCGCTCAAGAACCTGATCAATCATCAAGGGAGGATTATACTTCAAGCCACCAAGAAGCTTAACACAACATCTAGCAGGATTAACCGCCAGCTTGGACGGTTTTCCGACCAATTGAACAAAGGCCTGGAACAGATCAACGAATCGACAAAATGGTTCTCTAGAGTCGATGCAAACCAACTAAATATCCAGTTCTTAGCGACGTATCAACGCGCCATTAATTTCATTGAAGAAGTTTTCTACAAATACAATAACATCTTGTTAGCAATCAATAGCAAGGAAGGAATACTGGATTGCATTAAGATTGCAGACCTTCAAGCAACTATTCACAGCACCCAAGCTCTTCTGCCAGCTCATATTACGATCTTACATTCCGCAATTTCCAGACTCATAACTGACTCTACCGAAAGCAGTATCCAAATTCATGGTTATTTACCAATTATCGACAACCGCAGGTTCAACCTCATCAAGGCTACAGCAATTCCCTTCCACCAGAATTTTACACTATTTACAGCGTTCAGCGTGTCGAACTTGATTATCGGAGTCAACTACAACGATCAAGTTTATTTCGAAACAACCAGCAGCGAGATTGCAAGGGCGCCAGAACTTACAACGGAAACCTATCTTTTGTCCAGCACAATCCTGATCGACATGAAAGCCAAGGCAAATTGTGTGATTCGAGAACTGTACAACCTACACAATCAACCTAAATGTCCTCAAATATCTTTCCGAACATCTTCACTGATTCTCCAACAAATGATGTCGATTAACGCATGGTTGTTCTTCACCCCGCAATCAGTTCACGCGCAGACAGTATGCCAGGGAATACGAAAGGATATTTTAATCAGCGGGACAGGAATCATCCGACTCACACAGGATTGCCAATTGCAAGCTCAGGAATTCATCCTCATAGCCGACCAAAGCCAAGCGGGACGCTCTTTTCCCATATACATCTCGCCAACGATGCCGGAAATAAATATTTCACTACAACACACAGAAATCAAACAACTGAACATATCAACCATCATCGGAGCAGAGGAGTCCTTCACAGCACTTGTAACCGAGCAGGAAGAACTAACAGCAGCAATGAACAATGTCGAGTGGAAAGCGGTCAACCATCATAAAGTGTTATCAAAAATATCTATAACACTGTCTGGGCTGATCCTTGCCACACTGGTTATCATTTGCATCTACCGATACAGACGAAGCAACTCCAAGAAAATCAATGTTACATCACAACCTTCCTCAGTTTCCACCTGGTACCGCGAGCACAGTTTATAAGACCCTGTTGGTCTTGGTGGGCGGAATGTTAAAGAACAATTCAACATCTAGAATAAGTTCAAATACGAATACACATAGTGTAATGTAAAGAATAATTTCCAACTTAATTTTAATGTTCAATCTAATGTAAATGTAAGCATAATTTTAATTTAACCTAAAGTCCAATATATCTCACGTTATTTTGTTCGCACCATAAAGTAATTACCATACAGTAAGCAAATAAAGTTCATTTAACTTTGCACTCGCACATATTCGTAAATTGCTTACAATCAATAAGGCATTACTGCCATGTCAATCATTTTGCAAGAAATCAATAAATTCAAAGTTCAATTGAAGAATACTGAACTCGCTTGAGAATGTACACGCGCTTGGCAACATCTTGCATGCTTGCAGAAACCTATGTATAAATATACCAGAAGGTGGAAAATAAAATCATTTGTCATTACAATCATCAACACTAACGTCTTTTATTTACTTCACGCAGGAACAATATATATATATATATATATATATATATATATATATATATATATATATATATATATATATATTGTTACATGTACAAATAATTCTTCGAGCTACTGTCGCAATTGTTTTCACAATCATTAAGAACATCAACAAATGAATTTACTCGAAACCACGAGAACCTAACAAGCATGAACAACACTGCAGATTCAACCACGAGCATCAAAGCGGGAGAAGTCATCGGCAGCTGCCAGCCTGTTTCCACCATCACCTCCTTGGAAGCTACTCACGACCATCATTGGAAAAGGAGGCAAGACACAGGCAAGGCCCGGGAATCCATGTCTGCAATATAGAAGCAGGTCAAATTGCCAGCGCAGCTATTCACGCGAGCCTCTGATCTGGTCACTAAGTACAGTGACATCTTCTCAACAAGCCCGGATGACCAAGGCCGAACGAGTCTGGTAACTCACGTCATAGATACACAGTGAGCCAAGCCGATTCGACAAGCACCGAGACGTCTCCCTATAGCCAAAGAAGGAGAAGTGAGCGCGCTGATCTCGGACATGGAAAAACAAGGCGTTATTGAACCTTCTGTCAGTCCATGGGCCGCGCCTGTAGTTCTAGTAAAGAAAAAGGATGGCAGCACTCGCTTTTGTGTCGATTATAGGCAGCTCAACGACGTCACTAAGAAGGATAGTTACCCGCTCCCACGCACCGATGACATCATGGAGACTTTAGTCGACGCAAGATGGTTTTCTACGCTCGATCTCAAGAGTGGCTATTGGCAGGTAGAAATCGACAAGAAGGACCGAGAGAAGACCGCATTTTCAGTTGGGACCGGATTGTGGCAATTTGAGGTGATGCCGTTTGGGCTTTGCAATGCTCCAGCCTGATGGGGTACGTGCTACGTGGCCTCACATGAAAAACCTGCTGGGTGTACCTAGATGACATCACTGTCATCGGGAGAACGTTCGAAGAGCATGTGCGGAACTTAGAAGAGGTTTTCTCTCGATTGCGACTGGCAAATTTAAAACTTAGTCCCGACAAATGTACCCTTTTCGCAGCTGAAGTAAAATACCTGGGACACGTCTTATCAGCAGAAGGGGTCAAAACAGACCCTGAGAAAATTGAAGCCGTGAAAAGCTGGCCAACACCAAACAACAAGCGCCAACTACGAAGTTTTCTGGGTATGGTGACCTACTATCGAAGATTCGTCAAAGACTTTGCCAAAATAGCTAAGTGTCTCCATCAGTTAACCGAGAAAAATCGTACGCATGTCTGGAATGAACAATGCCAGACAGCCTTTGAGACCCTGAAGGAAAAGCTTTGTGAATCACCCGTACTGGCATATCCGAAACCCGGAAAAATGTTTGTGGTTGACACCGATCCTCTCGTATTACAGTCGAGTTCTTTCAAAAAGTGAGAGGAACTACTGCGTGACCAGGAAGGAACTATCGGCTATAATAGAGGCCACCAAGCAGTTCCACAAGTACCCATATGGCCAGAAATTTGTTCTTCGAACGGACCATGCATCACTCAGATGGCTGCTCAACTTCAAAAACCCCGAGGGACAAATTGCGAGATGGATCGAAAGATTGCAGTCATACGACTACAAAATTGTTCATCGGAAGGGCGGAGTTCATGGAAATGCTGACGCCCTATCCCGCCGTCCATGTCCAGCTAACTGCAAGCATTGCCGACGGATTGAGGAAAAGGAACCGCCCGTTGATCTGCGATTGATAACGGCGGAATTCGATGAAGGTTGGTCACCGGAGGAGATTCGAAATGCCCAGTTAGCCGATGAAGACATCGGGCCATTGCTCGTATGGAAGGAGACGACTGGGCGGCCTGAGTGGAAGGACGTTTCAATGCATGGCGCAACCCTGAAAAGCTATTGGGCACAATGGAACTCCCTTCAGGTGGAGGGTGGCGTACTCAAGCGGAAATGGGAAACTGTGTATGGCAGCTCCTATAGGATGCAAACTATACTACCCAAAAGCCGAATCCACGATATGATTAAGCAAATACATGAAGGATCCTCGGGAGGCTACCTTGGTGTCAACAAGAAAGGTTCTAGTGGTTCCACGCTCGAGAAGACGTAGAGGACTGGTGTCGCAGATGCACAATTTGCGCTTCCGTCAAAGGCCCAAAGCGACGACTGAGAGGACAAATGCAAACCTATAACGTAGGCGTGCCATTCGAAAGGATTGCTGTTCACATAGCAGGACTCTTTCCTGAATCTGGATGGGGAAATTGATACACGCTGGTTGTAGCCGATTATTTCAGCAAGTGGCCCGAGGTCTACCCCATTCCCAACCAGGAAGCAACTACTGTCGCCGAACAGCTGGTGTTAAATTGGGTCAGTAGGTCGGCGTACCTTGTGAACTACATTCAGATCAAGGTCGAAACATCGAATCACTAGTTTTTAGCGAGATGTGCGAGCTGCTGGGAATACAGAAAACGAGGACGACACCGCTGCATCCCCAATCCGATGGAATGGCCGAACTTTTCAACGGCACGCTCAATAAACACCTAGCCAAGATGGTTGACGAGAACCAAAGGGACTGGGACCGACATATTCCACTATTTTTGATGGCGTACAGAGCTGCCGTACATGCATCGACGGGCCAAGCCCCAGCCAAAGTCATTTTTGGAAAGACTATTCGTCTGCCAGCTGATATAAAGTTCGGAACACCCCCTGAGAAACCTCAAACGATCTCGGAGTACGCAAGTGATCTAAGACAACGGTTGAACCAGATACATCGGACAGTGCGAAAACACCTCGAATCGGCTACTGCAACATGAAGACCAGGTATGATCGAAAGGCAAATTCTACTGGCTTCCAGCAGATGACTTGGTGTGGCTATATAACCCGCAACGGCGAAAGGGTAGGTCTCCAAAGTTGCAACATAATTGGGAGGGACCATACCGAGTTACAAAGCGAATCAACGACGTAGTATACCGAATACAGGAACATCGTAAGCCGAGAGCTAAAATGAAAACCGTGCATCTGGACCGTCTTGCCCCATATTACACCCAGGGAGAATTGACTACAAATAGCGACACATCTTCTCGGGGCGAAAAGAACTGAGGTGGGGGCAGTTTTACATGTACAAATAATCCTTCGAGCTACTGTCGCAATCGTTTTCACAATCATTGAGAACATCAACAAAATGAATTTACTCGAAACCACGAGAACCTAACAAGCATGAACAACATCTGAAAGTGAGTCACTGCTTCATTCATTCAACAATGTACGAGAACTGAGTTGAATGATTAGACACCCTATATAAAGGCGAGCTGAATGAATGAGGGGATCATCATTCATTACAACCGCGATAGAAAACTGCGATACGCGAAGTACAGGCGATATTGATCGTTTGAGTGTGAAGTGATTTTAAGTAGACAATTGCGATAGAAATTTATGGACAAGGGGAAGGTAGAATTGTAATAGTGAAAATTAAAGTTGTGTGATTGTGCATTTTTTTTGACGAATTAAATAAACTCTTTTAGCTTAAATTCAAAGACATTGCGTTTTCACTTTCCCGGAACATTAAAATTATTGGCCGCGAACCAAAAACACGCGACAATATATATATATATATATATATATATATATATATATATATATATATATATATATGTATATATATGTATATATACACATATATATATATATATATATATATATATATATATATATATATATATATATATATATATAAAATATATATATATATATATATATATATATATATATATATATATATATATATATATATATATATATATTGTTACATGTACAAATAATTACATGTACAAATAATTCTGCGAGCTACTGTCGCAATTGTTTTCATCATCATTAAGAACGTCAACGAATGAATTTACTCGAACCCAACAAGCATGATCAACATCTGCAAGTGACGTCACTCCATTCATGAACTTGCTCGAACCTACCAGGTACCTCTCGGTAGAACATTCGCCCATGTACGAGAAATGGGTGAATAGGTAGAGACCCTATATAAAGGCGAGCTGAATGAATGGGTAGAATCATTTTCATTCGACCGCGATAAGAACTGCGAAAGTGTGTGGGAAGTGTGTTTCGTAATAGTGGAGTGATTTAGAAGACAATTGCGATAAGAAATTTATGGACAAGTGTTAGATTTTATTTGAATAGTGAAAATTAAAATTAGTGAAAGTGTTAAACTGATTATTGTGCATTTTCTTGAATTAAATAAACTCTTTTAACTTAAATTAAAAGACATTGCGTTTTCACTTTCCCGGAACGTTAAAATTATAGGCCGCGAACCAATAACACGCGACAGTGGTGTCGAGAAGTGAGACTAAAATCTTGAAAGTGAAAATTTGAGCATTTTTATAGTGCACAATAGTAAAATTTAAAGAAACATTAAAAATGCCACGAAGCCTAAACTTAAAAATTAATGAACTGACCATGTCGGAGCTTAAGGAAGAGTTGGAACAGCGCAACTTGGCTACGCAAGGTACAAAAGCCACACTGATTGCACGCTTGCGTGACGCAATTGAATCGGAAGGCGCGTATCTAGATTCGGGTGAGCCCTCAGATGCAGAAAAAGGCGCAGAAGGTGGTGAAGCAGAAACACCAAAAGCAAAGGAACCAGAAAATGCGCTGATGCAAATGTTAATGCTGATGCAGCAAGAACAGCGACAACAGTCATCCAATTTAACAGCGAAGTTAAATGAACAATCAGCGAAGCTAAATGAACAATCAGCGAAGCTAAATGAACAATCAGCGAAACTAGACCAACAAGCGTTCGAAATCAAGGCAGACATCACACAGAAGCTGGAAAAACAGTCAACCGAAATAAAAGCCGAGCTCAGTAGTCTCAACAGCCAAATTAAATGCGTCGAGGAGAAGGCATACCAGGTCGAGGAGAGAATCAACCTTGAGATCAGCCAGGTCGAGGAGAGAATCAACCATGAGATGGAAAAAGTGAAAAAGGACTTGCAAGCAGCAAAGGCAGTAGTAACCGCCCCACCAGCACCAATTATAACCGCAGCGCAAAGCTCATCTAGAAATGTACAAGCACCAATATTCGATGGGCAAACGGTCTGGACTATTTACAAAACCCAGTTTGAAGCTGCCGCAAGGGCAAATCACTGGAATGAGCAGGAACGAGCAACTGCACTGATTCTTGCTCTAAGAGGCCCAGCTGCCGAGCTTTTGCAGACGATCCCCGATGAATTGCACTCAAACCCGAATGCTATAATGAATGCGCTCGACATGCGTTATGGAGACGATCATCTAAAGCAGATTTATCGGTCACGGCTAAGGCATCGAATGCAGAAGTCTGGTGAGACCCTACAGCAGCTAGCCCAAGACATTGAGCGACTAGCACTTTTGGCTTACCCAGCCTATGACCCAGAACATCGAGATGATGCAGCGACAGAGGCATTCATCAGCGCACTAAAGGACCCGGAATTGCAACAAGCCGAGCGTTTAGCTCAAAAGCAAACGGTTAAGGACGCATTGGCTTACAGTCTGAACTTTGAGGCGGCGAAAAATGTGACTCGTACCACTGCCCTGGTTCGTGAAGTAGTGACAGACGAGTGCAGGTGTGAACGCGTGGAAATCGAGCGAAACCCGCATGTAAATGGTGCGCCTAGGTGCTGGAATTGCGGAGAGAAGGGGCACTTGCAAAGAGACTGCAAGAAGCGAAGAAAACCGAGCTATTGTCCAGGGTGTGCAGCTAGGAGGAGATCCAGACCGAGTCAGGAGCCCAGAATGGAAGCCCTTCAAACAGAGGGGTCGGGAAACATGTAAGAGCCAACTTCGTGGGGCAGAGGTTGGCTAGGAGGATCGACGTCCCCAGCACCACCATCACCGTGTCAAGACTAAATCGTGGAGAAGCGGACTTATGCCTTCCGGGTCAAATTGACGGAGAACACTGCACCATAACTATCGACACTGGTGCAACCCGATCGATTATCCGACCAGACCTAGTTAGACAGCAACAACTTCACAAGGGCAGAATTTTCTCAATACGGACAGCTACGGGAGAAACTGCACCTGTTCATGGAGAGGTCAACCTCCAGATACAGTTGGGAGACCTTGTGTTCCGACATAATTTTCTGGTCGCGAACATTATAGATGACTGCATTCTCGGAATGGATTTCCTGCGACCACATGGAATCACGTTGGACTTGGGAAAACGTGTCTTGAAATGGCAGAATGTCGAAGTACTGATGGAGGATCCCAGCGTCCAAATCCCCAAGATGAATGTAGTGGTATGTACTGACACTGACGTACCGAATTCTTCCGAAAGCATTGTATGGGCCAAGCTTGATGGTGATTCTGGAGACCACCGATCTTACGAAGACATCCGCATTGCGCAGTTTGATTGTAGGACGAAGCCTTGTAAGATCTTTAAGGAACGGATATGTGCCGGTTAGAGTCCTTAACACCGCAGACTCAACCACGAGCATCAAAGCGGGAGAAGTCATCGGCAGCTGCCAGCCTGTTTCCACCATCACCTCTTTGGAAGCTACTCACAACCATCATTGGAAAAGGAGGCAAGACACAGACAAAGCCCGGGAAACCACGTCTGCAATATTGAAGCAAGTCGAATTGCCGGTGCAGCTATTCAAACGAGCCTCTGATCTGGTCACCAAGTACAGTGACATCTTCTCAACAAGCCCGGATGACCAAGGCCGAACGAGTTTGGTAACTCACGCCATAGACACACAGGGAGCCAAGCCGATTCGACAAGCACCAAGACGTCTCCCTATAGCCAAACAAGGAGAAGTGAGCGCGCTGATCTCGGACATGGAAAAACAAGGCATTATCGAACCTTCTGTAAGTGCATGGGCTGCGCCTGTAGTTCTAGTAAAGAAAAAGGATGGTAGCACTCGCTTTTGTGTCGACTATAGGCAGCTTAACGACGTCACTAAGAAAGATAGTTACCCGCTCCCACGCATCGATGACATCATGGACACTTTAGCCGACGCAAAATCGTTTTCTACACTCGATCTCAAGAGTGGCTACTGGCAGGTAGAAATTGACAAGAAGGACCGAGAGAAGACCGCATTTTCAGTTGGGACCGGATTGTGGCAATTTGTGGTGATGCCGTTTGGGCTTTACAATGCTCCAGCCACTTTCGAACGCTTGATGGAATACGTGCTACGTGGTCTTACCTGGAAAACCTGCTTGGTGTACCTAGATGACATCATCGTCATCGGGAGAACGTTCGAAGAGCATGTGCGGAACTTAGAAGAGGTTTTCTCCCGACTGCAACTGGCAAATTTGAAACTTAGTCCCGACAAGTGTACCCTTTTCGCAGCGGAAGTAAAATACCTGGGACATGTCGTATCAGCTGAAGGGGTCAAAACAGACCCTGAGAAAATTGAAGCCGTGAAAAGCTGGCCAACACCAAACAACAAGCGCCAACTACGAAGTTTCCTGGGCCTGGCAACCTACTATCGAAGATTCGTCAAAGACTTTGCCAAAATAGCTAAGTGTCTTCATCAGCTAACCGAGAAAAATCGTCCGTATGTCTGGAATGAACAATGCCAGACAGCCTTTGAGACCCTGAAGGAAAAGCTATGTGAATCACCCGTACTGGCGTATCCGAAACCCGGAAAAATGTTTGTGGTTGACACCGATGCAAGCAACGGCGGTATTGGAGCTGTACTCTCCCAGCAGATCAATGGCGAAGAAAGAGTCCTCTCGTATTACAGTCGAGTTCTTTCAAAAAGTGAGAGGAACTACTGTGTGACCAGGAAGGAGCTATTGGCTATAATAGAGGCCACCAAGCAGTTCCACATGTACCTATATGGCCAGAAATTTGTTCTTCGAACGGACCATGCATCATTGAGATGGCTACTTAACTTCAAAAACCCCGAGGGACAAGTTGCGAGATGGATCGAAAGATTGCAGTCATACGACTACGAAATTGTTCATCGAAAGGGCGGAGTTCATGGAAATCCTGACGCCCTATCTCGTCGCCCATGTCCAGCTAACTGCAAGCATTGCCGACGGATTGAGGAAAAGGAACCGCCCGTTGATCTGCGACTGATAACGGCCGAATTTGATGAAGGTTGGTCATCGGAGGAGATTCGAAATGCCCAGCTAGCCGATGAAGACATCGGACCATTGCTCGTATGGAAGGAGACGACTGGGCGACCTGAGTGGAAGGACGTTTCAACGCATGGCGCAACCCTGAAAAGCTATTGGGCACAATGGAACTCCCTTCAGGTGGAGGGTGGTGTACTCAAGCGGAAATGGGAAACGGCGGATGGCAGCTCCTATAGGATGCAAACTATACTACCCAAAAGCCGAATCCACGATGTGGTAAAAGAAATGCATGAAGGATCCTCGGGAGGCCATCTTGGTGTTAACAAAACCTTAGCGAAATTGCGGGAAAGATTCTACTGGCTCCACGCTCAAGAAGACGTAGAGGACTGGTGTCGCAGATGCACAATTTCGCTTCCGTCAAAGGCCCAAAGCGACGACTGAGAGGACAAATGCAAACCTATAACGTAGGCGTGCCATTCGAAAGGATTGCTGTTGACATCGCTGGACCCTTTCCTGAATCTGAATGGGGAAATCGATACACGCTGGTTGTAGCTGATTATTTCAGCAAGTGGCCCGAGGTCTACCCCATTCCCAACCAGGAAGCAACTACTGTAGCCGAACAGCTAGTGTCAAATTGGGTCAGCAGGTACGGCGTGCCTTGTGAACTACATTCAGATCAAGGCCGAAACTTTGAGTCACTAGTTTTTAGCGAAATGTGCGAGCAGCTGGGAATACAGAAAACGAGGACACTACCGCTGCATCCCCAATCCGATAGAATGGTCGAACGTTTCAACGGCACGCTCAATAAACACCTTGCCAAGATGGTTGACGAGAACCAAAGGGACTGGGACCGACATATCCCACTATTTTTAATGGCGTATAGAGCCGCTGAACATGCGTCGACGGGCCAAGCCCCAGCCAAAGTCATTTTTGGAAAGACTATTCGTTTGCCAGCCGATATAAAGTTCGGAACACCCCCTGAGAAACCCCAAACGATCTCGGAGTACGCAAGTGATCTAAGACAACGGTTGAACCAGATACATCGGACAGTGCGAAAACACCTCGAATCGGCTACTGACCGCATGAAGACCAGGTATGATCTAAAGGCTAATTCTACTGGCTTCCAGCAAGATGACTTGGTGTGGCTTTATAACCCGCAACGGCGAAAGGGTAGGTCTCCAAAGTTGCAACATAATTGGGAGGGACCATACCGAGTTACAAAGCGAATCAACGACGTCGTATACCGAATACAGGAACATCGTAAGCCGAGAGCTAAAATGAAAATCGTGCATCTGGACCGTCTTGCCCCATATTACACCCAGGGAGAATTGACTACAAATAGCAACACATCTTTTCGGGGCGAAAAGAACTGAGGTGGGGGCAGTGTTACATGTACAAATAATTACATGTACAAATAATTCTGCGAGCTACTGTCGCAATTGTTTTCATCATCATTAAGAACGTCAACGAATGAATTTACTCGAACCCAACAAGCATGAACAACATCTGCAAGTGACGTCACTCCATTCATGAACTTGCTCGAACCTACCAGGTACCTCTCGGTAGAACATTCGCCCATGTACGAGAAATGGGTGAATAGGTAGAGACCCTATATAAAGGCGAGCTGAATGAATGGGTAGAATCATTTTCATTCGACCGCGATAAGAACTGCGAAAGTGTGTGGGAAGTGTGTTTCGTAATAGTGGAGTGATTTAGAAGACAATTGCGATAAGAAATTTATGGACAAGTGTTAGATTTTATTTGAATAGTGAAAATTAAAATTAGTGAAAGTGTTAAACTGATTATTGTGCATTTTCTTGAATTAAATAAACTCTTTTAACTTAAATTAAAAGACATTGCGTTTTCACTTTCCCGGAACGTTAAAATTATAGGCCGCGAACCAATAACACGCGACAATATATATATATATATATATATATATATATATATATATATATATATATATATATATATATATATATATATATATATATTTATATATATATATATATGTGTGTGTGTGTGTATGTATATATATATATGTATATGTATATATATATATATATATATATATATATATATATATATATATATATATATATATATATATATATATATATATGTGTGTGTGTGTGTGTGTATATATATATATATATTTATATATATATATATATATATATATATATATATATATATATATATATATATATATATATATATATATATATATATATATATATATATATAAACTCAGTAACAGGGCTATGGGCAAATTGTATGCAGTGAAAAATGTTGATTCAATTTATAAATAAACCCGCATGAGGCATGCCTAACTTGGGAAAAAGTGATCAACTCCTCATCGCATCCGAACGCTCCACATTACAATAAAACTTGAAATTTCCTAAATTATTCAATTAGCCCCCATTGGATTCGCATTAGGCAAATCTAACTTAGGCGTGCCCCATTAGGCCCGCATTAGGCATGCCTAACATAAGCAAGCTCCACTATTTCCGCATTAGGCCCCAAAGCCCGTTTAGGCATGCCTTAACTGATTTCTACAAGCTCCTGCTTGAACATTATTATTTAATGTTTGAAAAAGTGACATTTACTTTTAATATTTCGATTTCAAAATAGTGAAAAACTCGCAGGAGGTTATAGCCTTTAACTATTAATAAGAGTTTTGTAGCAAGAAAAGTGAAGGCGGTCTTCATTCAACCCAGCTTATACTTGTATTAGTTTAAAACCGATTATTTTTGCAGAGAAATTTCTCATAAAATAATTAGATTTAATTGCAAACACTAACAGTTAGCTTAGTAGCAAACCTTTGATTGGTAAAAAATGGATCAATTATAAAAATTCAACCATAGTGATAATGCATAATAATTTTCGCACTATCAGGTTAATCTAATTTCCAAGTTTATGTTGTTATATTGCAGGAAAACTGAAACGCAGGCAATGATGCCACATATCTCAAGAAATTCCAATAGCATCCAAAACACCCACTTCTCTACATCCCTAACAAGATAGGGTAGAAACATTTTATTACTTTATTGTCACATCTGTTTCTTGCAATGGAGGATTGATGAAATTGAATTAGTTATGTTTACCCAGACCTGGGTACTTGCACCCACCCTTGAAAATTTCCAGCTTTTCAATGTTTGTATTTGTACAATTCGAAAGGACGCACGTCTGAGTTATACTTGTCTTCTAAAAGTCTCTCTCCATGGGGTGGATGCACTTTGGCACCCTTGGAATGACATGAGATAAATGTTGACAACACATGACCAAATGTTATTTACTTTTGAATGAAGAAAGACTTTGATATTGCTACAGAATTGGAAAGAAGATGAAAATAAACATTGACGTGTTTGCACGTTTAATTCTATTATAACCCAATATGATGACTAATGTGGCACGTTTTGATGTTATTTCGAGTACAGGCGAAATATTTTGTGCAACTAATATTGTTAAAGGTGTTGATTATATTTCTCGATTGCATTTATTCACAGTCACTTTACGAGACCTTCTTATGTTTCGCAAACTGAATTCATCACATACCTGTATGTATGTTAATTACCATGAATCCAGACAAATCTCCGAAAAATAAGGGGAGTTCGAGCTTAACCGGTACAATCATTTTAATACAAGTATTTCGATTACAAAACCGCGAGCATGAATTTCTAACCAACATCCAAAGGAAAGAAAGTTATCAGTTTGTCGCGTATATTTCTTTACAGGGTTTTGTATGATAATTTTACAAAGCCCTACTAAAATCGCGTTCTGTTTGTCTATCCGTGTGTCACATAACGTTTTCTCGCAAACTACTTAAGCTAGAAACATAAGATTTTGTTAGTAGATGTATGTTGAAGTGGCGCCCTCTTCAAAGTTTCACCACAAAAAAATTGTTTAAGGGGGGTGTCCCCATACAGGGGAGTGGACCCTGAAAAAAAATTTCACCAAATGTAAACAATATGGGTATCAATTGAAAGGTATTAATGAGAACTTTTCAAAACAGGTCTTAAAATGACAAGTTCTGCTTCAAGTGGTACAAGGGAAGGGAAGGAAAAATGTACGAAGGTTTTGTGTTCGCCCTCGCGATTGGACACCTTTGACCCGAAAAATTTTTAAAAATCACAGAAGTAAGTCTACCCCAAAAATCAAAATTCGACCAACTTTGTTAAAAATAGTACATTTTATAAATTTTGGTTTTATGCCTATAAAATCAAGATGGCAGCCTCAAATTCTCCAAAAGCTACAATTTAAGTTTTCTGATAGCAATTGTATGTGCCGATTGAATATTTAATATTTACAACAACATTAACACGTGATACAAGGAAGATACACGTTTGCAACGGACCTAGATAAATATGTAGGAATTTTGATAAATATTTTAGAAATGGTTTGTAGTACGGGCTCAAAACACTTAAAACAAAATGGCAGCGACTTTAAATGCATAATAACCAGGATATATTTTTTCGAGCTCAATTTATGGAATCTGTATATGTCAAGTTTTGATATGCAGAACATATTGTTTTGTTCGCTAATTGTTACACAAAACCCTTCTGGCAGGAGCACTCTCCTGCTACTTCAACTTGTTGTTTGTTGTTGCCGCTTTTTTTAATGTATCGCATAATTTTTGAACGGAGATGGATAGAACCCTCCTGTTGTCCGCAAATGGTTCGTCTTACTTTCTATTAGGTCCGATTTACAAGACAAGAAAATTGAATGACGGTAAAGGACTTTTACCGTTAAAACAAAAAAATTCCGACTTTTACCCCGGTTTTTCTGTATAACTAATCGACGCACTTCAGGATTTTGATTGCAGGGATGGCAAATGAAGGACAACGTATTGGACTAAAATATGTCGGTACGTTATTGCAATTCTTTCAAGGATTCTGTAGATATTAACAGTTCAACATGTTACTTTGATGTCAAGAAATTGAATTTTAATGATCTTTCGTACAAAATATGCCACTTATTTTAAGACTCTTCAAAGATTCGATAGAGATACCAATTTTTTCGGTTATGGATGAAGAAAACGATCACTATCCTTAATTTTCTCGACAAACGTTATATTTTAGTCAATCATTTCTACCGGAAATAACCGATAAATTAATGCTAAATGCAGCATAAATGCTACAATACAAGATGATTTAGAGCAATATACATAATTGCATGAAATTTCATCATTGCTTTTATCTTCCACATTCGCCCTTCGCTTTCGGATAAATTAGATAAAAGATATTTCTCAAATCTTGGAATTTCCCCAAAATATAATAAGGATTAAATGACTGTAAATTATAAGCTAATCACAATGTGAAAATTGATTCGTTACTTTCTAGAAGAAATCTGAAATTCGTGATTTCCATACTAAAGACCCACGGGAATCACGACCTAAAAAGACGATACTTTTCCTTCATAACTGATCACAACTTTAAAGATGAACATGAAAATGCAAAGTCGAGTTTTTATTTAACTACAGGACATCATTTCATGAAGCTTTCATGAAAATTATGTACAATAGTTTACTGAAAATTAAGGTGATGGGTATCAAATAAACGTGAACGAGTGATACTGTTTAGAAAGATCTTTTTAGGTACATTTCTTGATAGGCATTTACCTATTGCGAAGTTCAATTTCTGTTTACACATATGAAAACTACTGTGACCAAAAAATAAGGTGACATCTGAATTTAAACTGCGCACGTCGGAGGATTTGGAGAATTATTTTTTTTAGGTTAGTAGTACTATCAGTACCATCTATGTCAAATTTACATGTCAAAATATTCATAAGTGTTTGAGATACGCGTCGTTTCCGGGATGGCCTTCAATTCCGTCTTCGCTGCGGCTTGAATCTCCTCTATCGTATCAAAACGGTGTCCCCGGAGCGATCTTTTGAGCTTGCTGAACAGCCAGAAGTCGCACGGCACCAAATCAGGTGAATACGGTGGTCGCGGAACGATATGGGTTGAGTTTTTGGCGGAATGATCACGAATTACGAGTTTAGTATGAGATGGTGCATTATCGTGGTGTAAAAACCAATAATTATCTTTCCATAATTCCGGCCTTTTTAGGTGGATAGCGTTACGCAAACGAAGCATAACGTTCAAATACTGTTCCTTATTGACAGTTTGGCCCAGCGGAAGGAGTTCATAATGCACAATACCAATATAATCGAAGAAGAAAAGAGGTTGATGGTCGCCCAGGACGCTCTTCGTCTTTGACACGTTCATGGCCGGCTTGGAACTCACTATACCACTTAAAAACATTTTTTTTAGACATGGCCTCATCACCAAAGGCTTTCTCCAACATCCTCAACGTATCCGCAAACAAAATTTAGTGCAAATTCAACAAATTTCGACATCGCAAAAACGAAAAACTCACTTTTAGCAGCTCACAAAATGACGGGTATCTCAAATACTAATGAATATTTTGACATGTAAATTTGACATAGATGTCACTGAAAGTACTACCAACCTTTAAAAAAAATAATTCTCCAAATCCTTCGACGCGCACAGTTTAAATTCAAATGTCACCTTATTTTTTGGACACAGTAGTACATCCATCTATATATATATATATATATATATATATATATATATATATATATATATATATATATATATATATATATATATATACACATATATACATATATATATATATAGATATATATATATATATATATATATATATATATATATATATAGATATATATATATATATATATATATATATATATATATATATATATATATATATATACATAGGGTGATTTATTATGAAGAATGGGTTTTAATCTCAAATAAAAGGCACAACATAAAGTTGAACTCTAAAGTAAAAATTTTATTATGAGTGGAAAGAACAATCTATGACATTTACTTTTTAAAGATCATCTCGTTTAAACGTTGACCGCGAGACAGCCGTAAATGGTCTATTCTCAGGATCCGATTTCGGACGATGCGTTCCAGCATAACAAACAGTATCTTGCGAATGAAAAGAGTGATGTTGGCTTCCGAAGCATCGATTGAAGCTGGCTAATCCCTGAAGACCAAGACTTTGTGTAACTTCAAAGAAAAAAATTTAAGGGTGTGATATCACATGATCTGGGTGTCCAATTTACTGGCCCAAAATGTGAAAGCAGGTTCTCCTCAAAATAATATCTCAATAAGTCCATTGCTTCTCTCCCTGTATGCAAAGTAGCACCACGGATCACGGACTTCAATTTCAGGTTGCAAAAAATCCATTATCATGGTGCGATAGCGGTCGCCATTGATGGTTACGTTCCGATCGGACTCATTTTTAAAGAAATATGGACCGATGATTCCACCGGCCCATAAACCACATCAAACTGTGCATTTCTTTGGCTGCAGTGGTAGCTGTCGAAGCTCTTTAGGATGTGCATTAGCCCAAATACATTGAGAACATGGACCAATGGATAGAAATATGCCATGATCGCCGTAGCGAGCATTTGGGCGATATTTTGTTTTACACATAACTGTCATACTTGTAGATCCTTCTATTATGATAAAAAAAGATTAGCATAACTCTCTGAAAAGTTTTTGTTTTATTTACAATTAACATCGTGCGTTTAAGTTAGACCACCCTTTAGTTGCTGTTGTAATACAGAAACATTGAAGCCGGCATAACTTTGTTAAATACTATTCGATCATTTTAAATTTTTTAGTACTGATTAAACCTATAAATTGACATTTGCGTATTGAATTTCATTGAATTTAAGGGTGCCATTACGAGTTTATTCAAGAAAGTGTAAAATTGATAGGCCTTACTATTACCTACAAAGTTGATTGAATTTTGACTTCTGACGTATTTGTTCTTATTGTACTCATAAAAGTCTATATTCTTGATTTTTTTACAAATTTTTGGACAAAGGTGTCCACCGCAAGGGGGTACGCTAAAATCCCGTGCATTTCCTCTTCTCCTCCCCCTTGACACTGGCAAAGTAATGTTAAGACCTGCTTTGAAAAGATCTTATTGAGACCTTTCATAAGACATCCCACTTGACTACCTTTGATGAAAAAAAATTTTTTAAGGGTCACTTCTCTATATGGGAGGCACTCTTGAAATTTTTTTTTTACCTCAAAATTTTTTAGAAGTCAATTTCCGATCGTAACACAAAATTTCATGGTGATAGCTTCTTTAGTTTCGGAGAAAAACCGCTGTGACATACAGACGGACGGACAGGTAGACAGACGGACACAGGTGCCGATTTCCGATTATACTTTAGTTTAAGCCCCTAAAAACATAAAATATCAAATGACCACGAAAAGCATAGTAATTGACATATAGCTCCCAAAACTCGTATTTAATCGAGGCACCATCAAAAACAAAAATATACCAATTCATATCCAAATACACAAATGCTTCTGGAGGAATGAAGCCAGTGTTGAAATGGGTCTCAATGTAGAGTACTCGTAGAACGGCTGCAGAAGTTTTTTGGTCATCGTTGAAAACTTTGAAATACGGTTTTGAACAAGCTTCAAAGTGAATGTATCGACTCTCATCACTTTAGCAATATAATAAATTCTTCGATACGATATATAGTGTTTCCAGGCTTTCAGGTCCTCTGTACAGATTAGAACATATTCAAAGACATTTCCTTTCAAAGCAAGCCTTATAACAGATAACTTTGACTTTTTGATCAATCTATCTGGAATGAAAGTGACATTGAAGGGACACGAACACTTCAAGCGATTTACTGAGCATGGTTCTGACATGCCCATTATTGTACAGATACTGATCGAGATGAACAAGGATGTTTTAAACATAGGATTTATGTTGATATCTTTCTGAACTAACCTCATCAGCTATAATGTGGAAATAATTCAGATTACGTTTCAGGTCTAGATTCTGGAACGAAAGACTCGTCAAAGCGGCATGAACACCTTGAGCGTTTTACCGAACATTGTTTTGAAATATTCGTTATCGTTCAGATACTGACCGAGATAAACACAGATACTGTAAACAGAATTTATGTGGAACCCATTCTGGACTACCCTCACCAGCCATATTGTGGAAACCTCTTCAGCCGCGTTTTAGCTTTTAACTGATTGATCGCAGCGTTGTACCAAACAAAATTACTTCGAATTTTGCGCATTCACTTTTATTCGACAATTGTCCATGTAGGCCACCATATCTTTGAACAACTAATGTCTTTTAGTACATTGTATAAATTATAAGCCCATCAGCAAACGCCACAAATGATAGGGTATAAAAAGTAGAGGTGCAGTAACTATTCCTTGCTGGAGCTCATTCAAGACCATAAAATCACGCATTGTCGTTAGATTTCCATCATTTACATGAAATAATTTTCCAGACAACATTTCACACATCGTGGTGACAAGGTATCTGAAAAACTTGCCCTTAAGGAGGTTAAATATTAGACCGTCTAACCATGCTAAATCAAAAGCTTGCTCCATATCAATAAGATATCCTCGAACACATTCTCTATTATTATTTTATAGCATGGTCGAATGTCTGGCATGGAAACCAAACTGGCAACTTGACACAACTCACATTTCTCAATGTGAGGGTCTTATACTTGTTTCAGTATCACTTCAAACACCTTGCTGATCTTAGGCAGCAAATTGATTGAGCGAGAGCTTTGAAAGCACGAAAATAACGCTCGTTTCTTAAAGATTGGAATTGTTTTAGCCTTTTCCCACTGATTAGAAAAATATGAATTGTTCAACATGTTTTTGAATAACGTAGAATAATTTCTTATAGCTACCTCAAGCAAATTTCGTAGTACTATATTGGGAATACCGTCAATATAACATGATTTCTTGTTGTTAATTCTGCCAAATAGGAAACACGATCCTTTATAGCTGAAAAAATAGCCAAGAAAATTTTCACTTGGTGTGAGCTCAATCAATGTTGAACGGATTCACCATTCCAGCTTGATTTGAAGTCAGGAACTTTTGTTTCAACAACTTTTGAAAGTACTTCACTCCCTTTCTTAGGGCTTAGTAGATGGACCGAATTAACATGAGTTCCAGCTAGAGCAAGCTTCTGTAAGCCGTCACATATAGTCCTATTTAATTTCGTTACCAGGCCTATCTAGAAGATCGGTCCTACTACTAGTGTCTTTGAGATTCGACACAGCCACTTGAGACTTTTTACGAAATATATTATTCACTTTTGCGAGCACACCACCAAGGACTGCTGACTTCAATCCTGTAATATGAAATTGCTAATAAATATTGTTAAAGCGTGTTAGAAGAAGACTTTTCAATCTTGTGATGGTTAGTATTTCTTATCTTTCCAGATTGTTTCTATATTTAATCTGGGTAACTACATATATCCTCAATAGTTTCCAATGTCAGTATATTTAAATTTGACACATAGGGATATATTTCATCGTAAGATAGACTTTTGTCAGTAGGAACCAATGGGCAGGAGTTACCGCAATCAGAAGATTGACATTGCCCCTGGTATTCCTGACTAAACTTCTTGTGAAACTTTTGCTTACCTGTTTTTCTGACACTAAGCCGATGACTTTCATTTTGAACCAGAATGAAAAAGACAGCATTCCGTTGATGATTTACTTCCCTTATAATGGCAAAATGATCGCTATCATAAGAAAGCACCTGCAATTTCCATTGAGGATTATTGTATCTGAATTTAACAATGAGTTCAACGAGATAGTCACGTCCATGTAAAGTTATAATAGAGGTGACATTGATCAAGATGAGGTGAAGCCTATCCATGGGAATGCAGCTGGATGGTAAGTTATTTTGAGACATTCGAAAGGTCTAAATGTTGAAAAGTAAAGGTTATTTTTGAAGCTCGTTGGTAGATTTTAAGAAGCAGCTAATTGTTGCTACTTACATTATTTATACTATTCAAAGTATGTCGGTTGGTTCTCTAGCGGCCAGTTCTCTAGTGGTATCACACAGTGGTATACTTGTGTTTGTTTCGGCATGAATTTAATTTTTGCGTCCTGATATGCCCCACAGTTGACACAGTATGATCTTTTTTTGCTCCATCTCAGCCGATTTACGCTCACTGGGGCATGTATATCCTTACATTTTACGCATCTGTAGTGTATGGTACAGTTGGCAGCTGAATGGCCAAGCCTTTGGCACCAATAACACGTCCCCTTCTCACAACTTTAAAATTCAAGTACCTTATCTGTTGAAGAGCATTTGGACTGCAATCGTTTGCGAAAACCAAATAAAATAATACAATTTTGCCTTCAATAATTGATTTTCTTGTTACAAAATGTTTAGCAGAAACAAATTTGATTGCCGATACTGCTTCCTGGAATATTTCAAGGAGATCAACTGTACCCTCTTCACAGCCCGGGTCCTGTTTTAAAAATATCTGATTTGTTTGCTCCTTTGGCATTCATGTAAAATATAGAACTTTCAGATTTTTTGTGTGTTGACTTGAAGTCCACCAGTAATTCGGTCCTAGTTCTTGTTTTTCCAGAATCAACTCGTTTTAGTTGTAAATTTAGATTTTTTGTTTAGCCGCAAATAGCTGAATCATATTGCTGCGACGCTGCCCAGAAACAGAAATCGGCAGTACTCTTTCTTTCATGTCATTTTGTTGGCCTTCCTCCCATGTCTTTAAGGGTTTTGTAAAAAAATGTTACTATCGGTACCTGTCCGTCCGTCCATCATAGCAAGTTTTCTCAAGAAAAATAGAAACTACAGTAATCAAATTTTGTGTACAGCTGAAAAGTTTCTGTTTACTGAAAATTCCCCATTCAAAAAAATTTCGAAGGCTTTTAGGGGGGGTCTCCCCATATAAGGATGTGACCCTCCCAAATTTTTTACACTAAAGACAGTCAAATAGGGTGTCAAATGACAGGTCTATATGAGATCTCTTGTAATATCATTTATTGGGCAGGCAGGGGAGGTGGAAGAACACGGAAAAATGGTGTCACCCCTCGCAACTGGACACATGTAGACCGAAAAGTCTGAAAAAAATCATGGAGGTAGCTCTCTATGGGTACGACAACAACAAGTTGAAATTCGCTAAACTTTGTTAATAATAATATGATTTATCAATTTTACATTTTTTTGTATAAAACCGTGAGAGTACCCTTAAATTCAATGAGATTTTACATATGTATATGACCATTTATAAGGCCAATAAACTGTGAAAATTTCAAAAGGATCAGATGGTATTTAATGATGTTATTGTGGTTTAAATTTTTGGTGTTGCAACAACAACAATACGTGGCTATTGAGCTATATGCGGTTCCAATCGACTCAGACACTACGGGCTTGTTAAGATTTGCATAAAAATTTCAGGAAGGATGTATATCATGTACATCTTTGAGAATCTGCTCAACGGGTGATATTGGTTATCGTTGAACAAAATGGCGGCTGGTTTAAACGAGAATATTGAGTAAAACTAAGTTATTTTCCCCAACTTCAGCATTGAAAGTACAGGCTATTAACTCTTGATGAAAACATACATTTTAAAGGTGAAAAATTCATGGTGGCAGGTTTTTATTGGTTAAACAATAACAAATACCTTAGAAGTTGAAATTCACTGAACTTTGTTAACAATAGTAAAATTTATAAATATAACATTTTTTCTCGTGGATTCATATAGATACCTTTAAATTTAAATCAAAGTAGTGGAAGGAAAGGTCCTTATAGTGCGGAAGTTTGAATAAAGTTAAATCACAGTCACGGAAATAACAGCATTTTGAAAGCTTTCCGAGTCCAACAGAAACACCATTCGGGGTTTCCTTCAAACCAGACACTACAATTTTAATTGAATCTTCTAATTTTCAGATAAAATGAAAAATTAAAAATATCTTCGAGATTTCAATCCGTCAATAGCTGTCAGTGATATTGCAACGAAATGGCAGCAAGTTAAAATGATATAGTAATGGTTTCCCTCCTATAACAAGTTTGTACTTGTTGTAGATGTCGTTAAAGTTTTTCATTATTGGTGCCTGCATATCGTAGGCTGAGTACAAAACCTTTCTGACATGAGTGTAGCTCTGTCTACTCAACTTGTTTTTATTTTCTTAAGATAGTTAATAAAATGATTTTGTCTATTTTCTAATAATTTTTCTTTCAAATAAAGTACTTGCGTTCCTGTTGTTTGAATTTTCTAATACATCTTTTCACTCAATTCTTTTAAATCCACTGCATCATGCATTGCTTCAAGGACAGCGTAGTAATTTGCACTGTCGTTAGAGCTTCCAGCGCTTAGTATTTGATCGTTATCTTGACCACGTTTCAGGTAAATTTCTCGAAAGAAATTTACCTATTCCGGAGAGTACCTTATATATATATATATATATATATATATATATATATATATATATATATATATATATATATATATATATATATGGGATATAATGAAATTCGTGACCACGCTAGAGGTTGCAATTTTGCTCCGATTTTCACCAAATTTTCAGCATAGGTGTATTGAATAAATATGTCAGTTAAGTTCGTGAACCAACTACAGGTACTCGTATATCGGCTAAGCGAAAACAAAATAGTGGCCATTTTAGACGAAAAATCGTGATTTCTGTTCTAACCAAAGTATAGCTCCAATTTGGATGAAATTTGGTACAAAGGTACACCAATGTATGTGATGAATCTCACAATAGAAAACCCAAAGTCAGCTGGTCTGAAACAAAATGCCGTCCACTCAAAGGTCGATAAACGTACAAAATTTTGTTGTTGTATTTGTGGCCAAAGCTTTCAACCGTTGTTGATGAAATTCGGTAGTTTGATAAAAACTATACATATCTAAAGATGTATGTAACAAACTGGAGGTCAGGTCGCAAAAAACAAAATAGCGGCCAGTTGAAGCTCAAAACTTCAAAGGCTTCTAAAAGGGGCATTTTTGATCGGATATATACGAAACTTGATTTTAAGATAGAAATTAATTAAATCGAGAGTGTTTGAAATTTTGTTGATCATGCATGTGCACTTTTCAAAGTGGCAGCGGTTTAAATATGCGATTTTTTCAGGTTTTTGTGGCCCTCTAGCGTTCACATTTTCCAACGAATTCGGATGAAACTTGAGATCATGGATTTTTTTATGTTAATAAATACCCATGTGGTACTACAAAAATCGCAGTAAGAAGTCTAGTAGTAGGCAAGCCAAATTCTTTTTCGAAACCTTACGCTACATACGAGAAATTTACCTTTCCGGCTGGTGCGGCCAACGGGGATTTCTTCACTTCTTTGATCTAAGAAATTGCATCCTTCGTGTCATCCAGCTTAGATAACTTTAGTTTGCTGGTATTGTTGACAGCATTTTCCCACGTTTCCTCCAATGAAAGAATCCTCAGCTTTAGTTCTTCATTTTCTTTTGCTACTCGTACTTTCCTCAAATCTTCATTGGTTGTCATTATTTGGAGTTTTATTTTTTCGCCGGTTGAAGCTTCTTTTTCCTTTTTTCTTTTGAAAAATTTTCACTTAAAATGGTATTTGATGCTTACCCCAACAACGGAAAACCATCGGACTCCTCCGGGCTGCTGGTCCTGCGATGGCTTTGTATTTCCTCGCTTTACGATTTCTGTATTCAGGTCGATGATATTCGCCGATAAATTGATTAACTTCAGTGGTGTTGTAGCAAGTAATAAACTGTAGCAATAAAATTGATAATTGACGTTTCATAATGTTTCAATTTTTAAATTACTGACAGGACCTTTTAAAAACACCTTTTTGCGCAACGAATACAAGACGTAGACCGAAAATGTTCACCCCATCATTAAAAAAGTTTCAATTTAAAAATAAACTTCAGAGTACCCTAAAAAGATGAAATGAATTCTTTGGAACATGTCCCATGTAAGTTTTGCCTGTTTCATTAATTTTCACCGTATGTTTTTAGCTTTTATGTTGAAACGAAGAAATTAAATTGATTAGGCAACACTTCCATGAAATTTATTTCACGCTTTTTAGGGCACTGTGCAGTCGATTTTTGTTTTTTTTTTCTAAAAGTTTTTCTTATTTCTACCGTTTTAGTGGCAAACTTTTTCATTTAAATTCTATTAAACTCAGTTTCTTGACATTCCATCATGATCCTTTTCATCACTCATCTACGATAACTATGCCATTTAATTCTTACACTATGGAAAACTAGTGCGTACATTTGATGTGATCGTACATTAAAATTTGAATTCTCGACTGCAATGCACAACTCAAAATTGTGCAAATCTGCACAATACATATTATTAGAAGACTGTTCCAATAATTTTAGGTTCATAAAATTGTCTTTCGTTTACGACCAAGATAATCGTTCCTTGGCAGAAACAGAACTCTTCTATCCATAACCATTCAAAATGTATTTCTCAGACAATCTGCGTGAAAAGCAAACACAAAAATGCGGTGTAATCAGTTTTAAAATTAACTTTTGTTACGAAATATAAAATTAAACAAAAAGACGATAGCCCCGGAGCCATTCCTAGAAGGCAAAGATTTTTGCACTCCAAAATTTTAATCAGAATATTGTCAAGGAAGCACTCCAGCGCTGAAGGACTGGTAAGAAGGATTAATTGATCAAGTACAGTTGATGTTAGTATAAACCATGTAATTATTAGTGATAAGTAAAGTTAGGGATTAAGTTAAAAGGAAGCAGCTATTCTTCGGCACCGAAGTTCAACTCCGCTCTCACGACGAGGATTGGCAGGAAAATTCGGAGGTAGGGAACCACAACCTCCCAAAGATCGATCCCGGGGTGCACAAAGATACCCAAAGTTAAGGTGTTATATCATCAATCATCATTTCGACAGTATCGAATACGATGCAAACGTTTTAACATATTTGTCTGGCGACAATTTAAATGAGATACGTGTCCCAAATTTCAGCTTCACCGGCATTGTAGAAGCAATCCCAGTACCTTTTGATCAAATTGCTAATTTTTATGCTAAGTATAAGAAAAATGAGGGGATTGATAATAGAAATGCCCCGGGATTCAATCTTGTTAAAATTTGTACAAAGAAAAAAAAAACATTGTGAAAATGGAGATTAACGTTTAGATACACCGAGAGCGACACCATTTTCTGTGGAAAATACGGCAGTTAAATCAAGTTGCTACGAATGGGAATTGAAAATAGCGTGTACGTGAATTCACATCAAGAAACAAATCAGCAAAAACGACAATGAAAAAACTATAAAAGAAAGAAACAAAGAAACATGTTTCGTGGTGAAACCTCATGTGTCATCTTTTTTGTTAAACGGATTCTATGTTCTTAAAATAACACTAAAACAGCAAATCAACAACATCAAATTCAAGCAGTATCGCCATACTACCATTAAATTTGAAAACTAGCGTATATCGCAGTCTATCGCCTTGTCGAAATATTCTTTCGTAATATCCAATCGAACTTAACATATTATCTATGAATACATAAATTCCTAGTTGATTGTTAATATAAATCCTACATAGAGGACACATGCTCTGATAAGATACAAAAAAATCAACACAATCGTCTCACAAATAAAAATGTTTGCAAGGGAACAGTACGATACATCTTTGTCGTTCTTGGCATATCACTCGCAGAGATCCTTCTTCTTTCATATCGTTCTTGTTTTATTTTGAGTAGAGCTTGATTATCATATTGCAGATCTTGGTTGAATTGCGCGATTCAATAGTACTTCTGGCACGAGATGGATGTCTACGAGTATATCTGTCAGGTCTGGCGAATTTCGAACCTTACTGGCTAGATGCATTAAAATTTGGTTCAAAAATCGCATCAATTGTCTTGCGACTGCAAGAAGTAGCAATTAATTATTTATCAAGAGGAAGAGTATCGTAGCTTCTTCGATTGTCCGAACGGGATTATTCTTCAATCGAAATACGATCAAAGTATACACTTCTACAGCTAACGAGGTTAACGTCCGATACCCCAATAATATGCTGGATAAAAGCAGTTGTATGGCAGGGATTAAAGATGATATTAAAAACCAAATTATATTTGACACAATCACAACAAAATGCACTCACAAAATTCTTGAACTTATCGTCCGACACACAGTCTATCGCCTTGCCGAAATATTCCTTTGCGGACACTATGATGGCATAGGCAACGAAGAGGGCCACTGTAACCTAGCAGCGTAAACCTTATACGCCACCATAAACGCGTTCCTTCTTTATCTTAAAATATTTTTCGATGAGCTAAAATACTTGCAACATTTCCGCGCGAGGACAACCAAATAAGAACTAACTACTTGAATTGGAATGACGATCGTGCACGTAAACACAAAGTATCAAAATAACAAGTGCCATTACAACCAAAACAAGTCGAATTTGCTGTTATCGATAATGCAGACGATTGTACGCGAAAAAATATGGCCACCATGAAAAACTGGGTTTGAGTCCAAGGAAAATGCTGTAAGGTTGAGCAGCCGTAGTGGTTGTTGAGAGAAAGAGCCGCTGCGACTAGTTGATAAAAAAGCCAACGACGGTCGAAGCGGCCTCTTTTACGGATTCTATCAATGACGAGAAGGACGGTCTTACTGTAAATTGGATATTCACGAGTGGAATCATAGCCACCAAGACTAGTAATCAATAGGTGCGAGTACTAGGAGAAAACAACGAAGACAATTGGTTGAAGTTCCGTCACAAGCGCGCAAATTGGGTAGAAGCGGACAAAATGGAGGAATCGGAAGGCATTAGGACCTTTGAGCTGCAGCTTGACCTTCAACGGAGTCCCCAACGTAAGCAATTTCAGGAACATTGTAAGTTTGTGAATCGTTACTGTAATGTGACGCCTACGCCCGGGAATCGAAGTGATTCCGATCCCGAACCCTTGCAATCGGCCAGATGGGTATGTCCTCAAAGTGCCAGCGGACTTCATCTGTCGTGCGGATATCGTTGCGCAGAGAATATTTCTTTTCTGTCCAAATATTTAGATCTGTGGATGTAAATATTCGAAATATAAAATTAATCCAAACCCCGACACATCTCGAGACATATCCATCTGGAAATGCCCCTCCACCGTGGCCATCGAAAAACCAGGCCACTGGCGACAAATGGAGAGGCACATTGCCGTCATGTGGCGTGCCATTCCACATACATCTGTTTTGTCCGATGTGACAACCGGTTGGGTTTGACAGCCACATGGAAAATAAGTGCAAGTAAACAGTTTCTTAAATATTCAGTTAATTATTGAAGATTACCTGATTTAAATTTTGTCTAATTTAATTCTTCAACTATTTGCTAAGTTATTATTGCAAAACTGTGCGCGTAGCTAGCGAATAATTCGACCTAAAACGTTTTTCTTCTACGTCGTCCAGAAGGTGTCATGATGTGGTGTCGGTAGCGACTTGGCGCGGTCCTAGATTTGGTTAGAACTATTAAGAGGTAATTTTTTTTCGTTCGGCTTACACCGACGAATGCCTTACCATGTTTTCCTTGCAGTTCATCACCCCCTCGTCGTCGAAGCGCCTCAGCATTCGACCCGCCTAAAAATCTACCCACCCATTGAGTGGAAATACACCTAGTCCCGTCGGAACCACAACAGCAGTTCCTATTGGAATTTCAAGGGTACAAGTGATGCCAGCTCACCCATCGCCTGTTCTTGCACTCAAATTCATCGGCCAATAATCAAATAGTTATACATAACGCGCAAGATGTCGTAGCAGCCACAGTCGGTGCTGAAGCAACAATTGTCACGACAAATATGTCGAATCAATCAATTAATAATAATAATTCACCATCAACAACACCATCACACAATCAAGCACTGACAGGACAAATTGTTACTGCTCAAGGAGGCTGTGGAGGATCCTAATTGCCCAGCTAAGTATCGGAATTAATCATAAGAAATGAGGCATATTGGGTTGCTGGGTTGCCTAGCACCAGTATACTCAATGGCCTAGCAAGAAATATCTCTTTGACATCCATGATTGCCTAGTGTTTGATTAGTATTTGTGTCAGTTCGGCCGACCGGGTCAAATATCGATATTCATTGAGCAGTGTTTATATTCCGCCCGGCTTATTTTACTGACTGAAAGCGAAAGTATATATTTGATTCTTTGAGAATAAAACCATTCCTCAAAGATTTCATTTCCAAAGCAAGTTTCCGGCGGTCCAATCGTTCGGCGCCGCATATCATGGAAGTCCTGATTTGTATTACAGTCGCGATGAATATGTTGAAACGGCTTCGGGTAATGAAGTAAGTCGGCAAACTGTCCTCTGTGGATCTCAGAACATTGTCTTGAAAGGGAAGGTTATAGTTCCAAGCGGCGCTATAATTCGAGGCGATCTTGCTAACGTCAGAACTGGCCGTCATTGCATTATAAGTAAAGAAGCAGTTATAAGACCATCATTTAAGCAAATTAGCAAAGGCATATAAATCAATCTCTTAAATCGACACTTAGAATACCTTTAACAATTATACTAGACGCTATTAAAACAATTAATTGGGCTGTGCATATGAGGAAAAAATTTAGGAAACGGACAAAAACAAAGATTCAAAACGGGAACATTGTGACTAATGAAAGGAAATAGCTATTTAAAAAAATATTTATGTAAAATTGCTAAGGAATGAAATAACCGGATTATAATACAACAACAACAAAAAAATATTGAGGAAGATCAAATTAATTTATGCAATTAATTGATTACTTACTGAAAATATTCGATAATTATATTAAGTAATGTGTTAATAGAAAGCAACCTCTAAGAGCTGATTAAGATATAAAGAAAAAAACAACTAAATAACGCAATGAGCGAAACCCTCATTTCCAATTTGCACAGTGATCCCTCGATTTATGTGAACTTGTAGTTCCAACTAGGAATCGCGATATAAATACTTTAAATATTGGCAATATTATATTTTTGGTGAGAATATATTTGAGTAGATCAGTATTGTGAAGTCGTTTTAGCGGGTAGTATTTAGGTATCAAACTCTTTACTCACACCATGTAATTAATGTATAACTAGGACGATCGCCAGATATATATTACATTTAGGTCAGTAATATCTTCCCTTTAAAAAGGACCACCCACTCATAGTTTTTAGTGCATTTTAGCGCATAATCAGCTTTGTAGGGAGCGCGTCATTGTTACACTATTTTTCCAGGCTAAAGTTAGGGTGGAGTGTTTTCTGTATAATCATAGGTATCACGTTATTTGGCATTCACTGACTAATCAAAATACCTTTTTAAATATACAAGGCAGATGTATGTTTTTTTTGTTGTTAAGTTTCTTTTAGATCTTCCTGTTTTTTTAATATTGCCAAGGTATCAAGTATTTCCGGAATTTAGAATTTTATATTCTACTTTCCACCAAACATAATTTCTTTGACCAAATACATAAGGCTTCCCACAACATTCATCTTAATTCTCAGTTGTACATAACCGGAATTGCGGAAACGCGAGAGTCATGTAAATCGATGGGGAACTAATATACCTATATAAATAGATATAGTATATCCCGTTTATAAATTAACTATACAATTTAGGTATAAATTAAATTAATTCAAGAGAAAAAAGATCACAAACATACAAAATTAAGTAAACGCGATATTTATATGATTTTTTTTCTGATGCTTTATAAATCACAACCACACGATAGAGCATGCAACGTTAAAAGTTGAGCTGAAATCATATTGAACGGTGAGAAAAAGTAAAATCAGTAATTCGCAAAAGTATAGAATGTTTTATGAAGTAGAAAGAAAAAAATCCTTACAAAAAGTGTAAACCCGAAACAAACAAAGATCAATTCGTAATTAATTCAAATAAAAAGGATTTAATCAATTTTACATAAATATAATCGCAAAAAAAAATATTATGTATTAAATAGCTAATAATTTTTTTTGATATTTATTATTACAATAATATGTAAAATGTAAGAAAGACTACATTAAAGTAAACGGTAAAAAGAAATTACAATTTAATAATAGACAACACTATTAAAATAGCTGTTATAAATAATAACCAAAACAGAAGAATACAAGGAAAAATATGACAAAATAAAATTTGTTCGCATTAATAGGAAGAAAATGAAACAAAGAGATAGAGGTACCCAAAACGATTTTGGTTTCTTCATACCATGCATTAATTACAAGAAACATGAAAAAGCGAAATGATTAAAATACCATAGTTATATACAATATACATTCACATTAAAAACAAACACTTAGTGATATATACCCAAGTAAAAAATTCATAGAGTATAACATATAATCCTCTTGATAAGTTCAATTTATTTCAGTATTCTTCTTCATTTGTTTTTATAATCTATCTGAAATGAATAAAGCCATGAATTGCTAAATAACCCAAGACTTTCCTTTTCAGTGGCTCGTTCTTTTTCAGTGGGAATAGAGAGTGTAGGGTAGGTATGCCGTCGCGAGGGAAGGGGTTTCGACAAATCCGCTGAGGTCGGTTTCGCGTCGCGCGCGGTACGCGGTACCTTTGATTGTTTCGTCATTTCATTAGAGTAGTTTTCGTCGGTTTAATTTCGAGTAGCATATTTTTCGGTACCGCGTCGGTGATTCGGTAACGCGCCTATGGGATTTTGTAGCGTTTTTGATTTGAGATCTGTGGAGAGATCACATCCAGAATTAACGTAACGTAGGTTTCCCGTTCTGGATGAGTAATTGTTTACGCGTTTGGAAAACGGGCATGTTCAGGTGGCTGAAATATTGTAATTGAGCGTAACCCATTCGGAGACCCGCGACCGAAATCCTCTCCGAACTAGCTGGCCGACAAGCAGTCACCGCGTGAATGGGTTACGGTGCACGGATTGGTTGACCTGTTGGTACCATCCGTTGGCACTACTCAGACTTAACGTCTAGAACCGATGAGAGGTCGGTTCCGCGTTCGAAGTTGAAAAGTGAAAATCATTACAAATGGCGCCCAACGTGGGGCCTAAAACATCCTAAGGGGGAAAGAACTTCGCGTCTTCTGACGAGTTGGTCCTTTACGGAGGATGTAAGGTACTTTGGTACTCGAGTCCCACTATCAGGAGCAGTGGAGTTGTGTGATACACACTAGAAGTCGCTTCACGTGAGTTGTAGCTTCCGCTCTCCTTTGTTTGATTTTTTTTTCGCGACAGAATCCTTCCGATGTGTTGTCCCAGGTTAACCCCTGTAAGGACCTTCGATTTTCTTGATGGAACTGCCAGTCTGATGGGTTTACCTATCAGCATGGACTCTCAAGAAAATAGAAGGCTACCTTGCCTTTATGTCGCGGAAGGATTCTAAGTATTTCGTATGCGTGATAGACGAGTGGTATCGGTTCAACGTTCGGTGGCGTACGCTGGAGTTGCGAAGCCCGGAATGCTTCTACGCGTCGGGAGTTTTGACCGCATACTAAATCGTTACGGTAGCTCTACCACTTGTCTCGTCGAGTCACTTTAACGTAGTTTAGAGACGGTTTTTTTTGTAATGTATGTGGGTTATGGGGTAAATTTCGTAAATCGACCAAAAGCACCCTTTCGTCGGCAGATTACCACGCACTCTCATTTCCCGTTGAAGGAGTCGAATGCTGAAAAGGAAAGTATGTATCAAATAAATTTTTTTTTCTCTCTTTCGCTATATCTTGTCAATAGCTCGCCACTATCGGCCGTTAAATTATTTTTAAGCCTTTAGTCATATTATACTTAAGTCCTTAGTCATATTATATAATTACATTTTTCTTTCTTCGTTACTAAGACATAACACCCACCCAAAACCAGCAAGAACAACCATGGCAACGAAGCGGACCCCAGATAAGCGTTGGACCCGATCTAAAACGGTCCAACCAGCTAACTGTGGGATCTGCTTCGAAGACGTAGTGGAAGGCGTACACAGCGTGCGATTGGATTGTGGACATCTATTCCATCGTGCCTGTGTACAACAGCTCCTCCTCGCGTCCGAGCTGTGTCCATTATGTCGGCGACCCATCGAGCGGACCGCCCTAGACGTCCCCCTCGGAACGCCCCTACCAACGCGTGGAGCAGTGGCGAAAGGAGTTCCAGAGGCCGAACAGTCCCAACCACTTTTAGACCTGCAAGGAGCCGTAGGCGGTGAAGTTCCGGCCGCAAGTGTCGTGTCCGAGGTGACCCCCATGCCTTCCGCCCACTCCATTGACACCCTCGTGGCGTTGATGAGGGATATGTCGGAGAGGATTGGCAACCTTGAGGGAAAGCTCCAGAATCTCCCTATGAGCCAACCACCCAGTCGCGTGAGAACTCCGCTTGGCTGGGAGCCCAATCCCAGTGTGGCGATGCCCCACTCCCGACAATCCGAGCAATGGGTCCCACCTCCAAGGAACTCGGGAATGGATCCCAGAGCTCCCGAATATAGACCACGACACAGCACCGGACCTCCGTTGGTACCTCCAGCCCCCGAGGCCGTTCAGTACAACAGGTCAATCGAGGATGTGATTCCCCCCGGGAACGCATTGACACTTTTTCGAGACCCGACGCCTCGTATCATGGAGAGTTGGCGCCTGAACTTTACAGGGTTCAACGATATGATATCGGCGGACCGGTTCCTTTTCCGGATTCAGGCGTTGGTATCCAGCACCCTGGGAGGTGATTCCTCGGCCTTCCTCCGGCATGCACATCTTTTGTTCAGCGGCGACGCTGCCGACTGGTACTGGAGCTTTAAAGAATCAACGCCACGTCCCACTTGGCACTCTTTCAGTGCAGCCTTCCGCAATCGATTTGAGGATGGCTTCACTGAGAGAGAGCTAAAGGAGCAAATAAAGAAACGGAAACAAGGCACTCATGAACCGTTCGACCAGTACTACACAAGTATAGTGAGATTGAGCACTCGCTTGCGAACTACCATGCCCGAGGACGAACTGGTAGAAATTATCAGAGAGAATATGCGCTGGGATCTCCAGAACAGCCTTCTACATTTTCTCATCAACACCATACAGGGATTGCGCCTCCATGCCCGTAGACAAGAACACTTGGATGAGCGGCGAGGTACCTTCCGTCCACAACCTCGCATAACGGGACCAAATCCCCGAAATCATCACACCGCGGAGTTGATGGCAGCGGACCACCTGCTTGCTGATCCAGTACCAGTACCGAGGAGCGGAGCACCACCGGAGCTTGAGGACCCAGCCTTGATTGATCGGCCCTCCCTTGAAGCAATTACAAGCCCGACGGTCTGTTGGAACTGCCGACAACCGGGACATCGGTTCTATGCACGTCCAGCGGAGCCGACGCTTTTCTGCTATCGCTGCGGGAAGGCCGACACATACGCACCTGACTGTGCTAATTGCAAAGGACGAAAAAACTTGCCACCGAGTGCCGCGACCACCCGTCGGCACTCCTAAACCCCGTACGAACCAATCCAGACCCCATCACTAGCTATGACCCAGCTCCCGACATGACTCCCATTCTGCTGACTCGCACCGCCAAACACAGTTCTCCCGAAGCTCCACAACCGACGCCATTCTTCGCCGAGGCCAACGCGCAGGGAAATGATAGCGAGGCGAAAGTTCCTTGGCATGTAAAACCTTTTCATGTCAGGCTGCGGAATTATTTGGCTACTCGACAGCGCATCTTCCATGAGGAGTTGGCCACAAATGTCCCACCGCGAAGCAAGCGAGCCACGCGTCGGATGCGGAGCTTCTGGAGAAAAGTCAGGCAGTCGAGGAAAGTGTTGAAGGACATATACTTAGACGAATTATTGAGGGATGATGTTCGACCATATGCGTCTGTACACCTCCTGCAAAAACGAGTGTCAGGCTTAGTCGATACGGGAGCCAGCGTGAATTGCATATCTGCCGAGTTTGCAGGGGAGGTACTGGCAAAGCACGCGGACCAAATCCGTCATTTCACCTCCTGGTTAAGCACGGCGGACGGAACTCGTCACTCTGTAGTGGGAAAAATTATGACGGATGTCACCTTTAAAGGAGTAACTAAACCTATGGAATTTTTCATCATAACTCAGTTAATCCAGAATCTTTATTTAGGAGTGGATTTCGTTCGAAAATTTAACTTGGCCCCGGCACTATTTTCCGGTTCGACCCTGGAGTCCGTCACCACCGTTCCTGACCAATCTCAACCCACTAACTTATTACGGCATACACTGGATGTAACTCAGCAACTGCGTCTTGACTCGGCTATATCGGCTTTTCCATCGCACGAGAAAGAAGGTCTCGGACGGACTGCCCTGGTGTTCCACACTATAGATGTGGGGGATGCTAAGCCCATAAAACAGAGACATTTTGCCATATCTCCGGCGAAGGAAAAATCGTTATATGCCGAAGTGGATCGAATGCTAGCATTAGGCGTAATCGAAGAATCACAGAGCACGTGGGCTTCCCCAGTCATCTTAGTTGTCAAGCCGAACAAGGTCCGGTTATGCTTAGATGCCAGACACTTGAACGCCGTCACAGTCAAGGACGCATACCCTCTACCGTTGATTGAAGGCATTTTGAGTCGGTTGCCTAAAGCCCATTTCATCACGAGCTTAGACCTCAAGGACGCCTTCTGGCAAATTCCTTTAGACCCCGGTTCAAAGGAGAAGACAGCCTTCACAGTCCCAGGTCGGCCCTTATATCAATTCGTGACCATGCCATTCGGATTGTGTAATGCCCCCCAAACAATGACGCGCCTTATGGATAAGGTGATACCACCTCATTTGCGGCACCAAGTTTTCGTTTACTTGGACGATCTGTTGCTTATAACCGAGACCTTTGACGAACACATCGACCTGCTTCAGGAGGTGGCTCTACACATCCGGAGGGCAAGATTAACCATCAACATAAGGAAGAGTCAGTTCGTGATGACGGAGGTGAAGTATTTAGGTCACATCATTGGGCATGGCCATATCAAGACCGATCCGGACAAGACTCAAGCGATTGACGTTTTTCCACTACCCAAGACCCCCAAACAATTACGCCGATTCTTAGGCTTATGCGGATGGTACCAGCGTTTTGTACGTGACTATGCCACCATTACCACTCCTTTGACCGACATGCTGCGTAAGGGACGTAAGTTCGTCTGGGAAGAGCCCAGCTTGCGGGCCTTTGAAGAGCTAAAGAAGAGTCTGACTACAGCCCCCGTACTGCACAGCCCGGACTTTGACAAACCGTTCTCAATCCATTGTGACGCGAGTCAACATGGGGTGGGAGCAGTCTTAGTCCAGGTTGCACAAGACGGCGAGGAGAGACCTATAGCCTTCATGTCTCACAAGCTGAACCCAGCCCAGCGAAATTACGCGGTCTCCGAGCAGGAATGTCTAGCTGCGGTGTTGGCAGTGAAACGCTTCCGAGCCTATGTGGAGGGACACACCTTCGAAATCGTTACGGATCATGCTTCTCTGAAATGGCTAATGAGCCAGACTGATCTCAACGGCAGATTGGCCAGGTGGGCACTGAAATTACAGGCATTTGACTTCACAATCCGCCACCGAAAAGGAAGCCAGCATGTAGTCCCCGACACCTTATCCAGAATGTTCGCCCCTGAAGGAGCCGAGTTGGTCCAGGAGGACGACAGCCAGCTACACCCAACTGATTCACACTATCCAGAATCAACTGCCCCAGCTTCCTGAACTGCGGTTGACGGATGGATTTATTTATAAGCGGATGGGACACGCATCCGGAGACCCCATACAAGAAGAAGAACAGTGGAAGTTATGGGTGCCCGAAGAATTAACCACTGATCTTATCAGACGGGCTCATGACCACCCATCAAGTGCGCACGGCGGATACGGTCGTACACTTAGGCGGTTGAAAACCTGTTTCTTTTGGCCTAAGATGGCACAACAGATAAAAGCGTACGTAGCCTCTTGTGAGCTATGCAAGTGCACTAAAGCGCCCAACACCGTTCTTCGGCCACCCATGGGTAAGGTTGAGGTCCCCGAACGCGTGTTCCAGCGCTTGTACATTGATCTTATCGGTCCTTACCCTCGATCTGCTTCTGGTCACACGGGAGCTGTCGTGGTCCTGGACCAGCTCTCTAAATTCCCTATCATAGAACCACTACGTAACATGCACACTGGACCTATAATCAGCTTCTTGGAGAACCGAGTCTTTCACATGTTTGGAGTTCCGGAGAAACTTGTCTCCGACAATGGGGTCCAGTTCGCCTCCAGCAAGTTCCGAGACCTAATGTCCAAATACGGCATCATCCACCAGCGAACTGCCGTCTATTCACCACAAGCCAACGCATCCGAACGACTGAATCGTACGCTCATAGCGGCCATCCGCGCCTATGTCCACCCGAATCAGAAGGACTGGGATCGCAAATTGTCCGCCATCACTAGTGCGCTGCGCTCGTCGTACCACGCCACTACCGGCATTTCGCCGTATTTCGCATTGTTCGGCCAGTACATGATCTGTCATGGGAGCGCGTACCGGCTATTGCGGCAACTGAAATCGCTAGAGGACCCAATCGTGGTTCTGGAACCGCACGAAAAGCTCCAACTTCTGCGAGATCAACTGCGGGAGAAGATTGAAGAAAGTCGACGGATGGGAGAGGAGCGGTACAACTTGCGATCTCATCCTTCTGGCTTTAAGGTAGGCGACGAGATATATCGTCGAAACTTCCGGCAGAGCGATGCCACCCGACATTACAATGCCAAACTAGACAAGAAATTCGTGAAATGTCGAGTCCTACAAGTAATAAGCCCCACCCGATCCCTCATCGCGGACATGACTGGTAAGACCCTGGGAATTTACCACGCAAAAGACCTTAGACGATGAAGTGCAACTATTTCATACGCAAAACCTTGGCTTACCCCAACCCCTGCCTGGACGAAGACCTCCGAGTAACTCCTGACTCCCTACGGTATAGTCACTGTCGAGTCTTCACGAACATGGTTGTAGCCTATTCCTCGAAACCGACCTTCGACCCGCCACGGCCCTAACCAAGACCTTTTACATAAGAGGCGGGATCGTAATTACTTCGATTTTGGGGGGGGGGGAATGTGTAATGTGACGCCTACGCCCGGGAATCGAAGTGATTCCGATCCCGAACCCTTGCAACCGGCCAGATGGGTATGTCCTCAAAGTGCCAGCGGACTTCATCTGTCGTGCGGATATCGTTGCGCAGAGAATATTTCTTTTCTGTCCAAATATTTAGATCTGTGGATGTAAATATTCGAAATATAAAATTAATCCAAACCCCGACACATCTCGAGACATATCCATCTGGAAATGCCCCTCCACCGTGGCCATCGAAAAACCAGGCCACTGGCGACAAATGGAGAGGCACATTGCCGTCATGTGGCGTGCCATTCCACATACATCTGTTTTGTCCGATGTGACAACCGGTTGGGTTTGACAGCCACATGGAAAAGAAGTGCAAGTAAACAGTTTCTTAAATATTCAGTTAATTATTGAAGATTACCTGATTTAAATTTTGTCTAATTTAATTCTTCAACTATTTGCTAAGTTATTATTGCAAAACTGTGCGCGTAGCTAGCGAATAATTCGACCTAAAACGTTTTTCTTCTACGTCGTCCAGAAGGTGTCATGATGTGGTGTCGGTAGCGACTTGGCGCGGTCCTAGATTTGGTTAGAACTATTAAGAGGTAATTTTTTTTCGTTCGGCTTACACCGACGAATGCCTTACCATGTTTTCCTTGCAGTTCATCACCCCCTCGTCGTCGAAGCGCCTCAGCATTCGACCCGCCTAAAAATCTACCCACCCATTGAGTGGAAATACACCTAGTCCCGTCGGAACCACAACAGCAGTTCCTATTGGAATTTCAAGGGTACAAGTGATGCCAGCTCACCCATCGCCTGTTCTTGCACTCAAATTCATCGGCCAATAATCAAATAGTTATACATAACGCGCAAGATGTCGTAGCAGCCACAGTCGGTGCTGAAGCAACAATTGTCACGACAAATATGTCGAATCAATCAATTAATAATAATAATTCACCATCAACAACACCATCACACAATCAAGCACTGACAGGACAAATTGTTACTGCTCAAGGAGGCTGTGGAGGATCCTAATTGCCCAGCTAAGTATCGGAATTAATCATAAGAAATGAGGCATATTGGGTTGCTGGGTTGCCTAGCACCAGTATACTCAATGGCCTAGCAAGAAATATCTCTTTGACATCCATGATTGCCTAGTGTTTGATTAGTATTTGTGTCAGTTCGGCCGACCGGGTCAAATATCGATATTCATTGAGCAGTGTTTATATTCCGCCCGGCTTATTTTACTGACTGAAAGCGAAAGTATATATTTGATTCTTTGAGAATAAAACCATTCCTCAAAGATTTCATTTCCAAAGCAAGTTTCCGGCGGTCCAATCGTTCGGCGCCGCATATCATGGAAGTCCTGATTTGTATTACAGTCGCGATGAATATGTTGAAACGGCTTCGGGTAATGAAGTAAGTCGGCAAACTGTCCTCTGTGGATCTCAGAACATTGTCTTGAAAGGGAAGGTTATAGTTCCAAGCGGCGCTATAATTCGAGGCGATCTTGCTAACGTCAGAACTGGCCGTCATTGCATTATAAGTAAAGAAGCAGTTATAAGACCATCATTTAAGCAAATTAGCAAAGGCATATAAATCAATCTCTTAAATCGACACTTAGAATACCTTTAACAATTATACTAGACGCTATTAAAACAATTAATTGGGCTGTGCATATGAGGAAAAAATTTAGGAAACGGACAAAAACAAAGATTCAAAACGGGAACATTGTGACTAATGAAAGGAAATAGCTATTTAAAAAAATATTTATGTAAAATTGCTAAGGAATGAAATAACCGGATTATTATACAACAACAACAAAAAAATATTGAGGAAGATCAAATTAATTTATGCAATTAATTGATTACTTACTGAAAATATTCGATAATTATATTAAGTAATGTGTTAATAGAAAGCAACCTCTAAGAGCTGATTAAGATATAAAGAAAAAAACAACTAAATAACGCAATGAGCGAAACCCTCATTTCCAATTTGCACAGTGATCCCTCGATTTATGTGAACTTGTAGTTCCAACTAGGAATCGCGATATAAATACTTTAAATATTGGCAATATTATATTTTTGGTGAGAATATATTTGAGTAGATCAGTATTGTGAAGTCGTTTTAGCGGGTAGTATTTAGGTATCAAACTCTTTACTCACACCATGTAATTAATGTATAACTAGGACGATCGCCAGATATATATTACATTTAGGTCAGTAATATCTTCCCTTTAAAAAGGACCACCCACTCATAGTTTTTAGTGCATTTTAGCGCATAATCAGCTTTGTAGGGAGCGCGTCATTGTTACACTATTTTTCCAGGCTAAAGTTAGGGTGGAGTGTTTTCTGTATAATCATAGGTATCACGTTATTTGGCATTCACTGACTAATCAAAATACCTTTTTAGGGTTTTGTACTAAAATACAAAACCCTATTGCAATCACGACCTGTGTCCGTCTGTCCGTCCGTCCGTCCGTCCGTCCGTCTGTATGTCACAGCACTTTTTCTCCGAAACTATAGAGGCTACAGCCATGAAACTTTGTGGAAAGGTCAGAAGTGGTGACCTCTTCAAAGTTCAAGGGTGAAAAAATTATTTAAAGGGGTTTAAGGGGGGTCTCTCCATATAGGGAGGTGACCCCTCAAAAAAAAATTTTCACCATTGATAGTCGAGTAGGGTGTCGTTGGAAAGGTCTCAATGAGATCTTTTCAAAACAGGTCTTAAAATTGCCTTATGAGTACCGAGGGGGGCAGGGGAAGGGGAAATGTACGAACTTTTCGCGTACCCCCCCCTCGCGATTGGACACCTTCCATCCGAAAAATCTGAAAAAAATCATGAATGTAGGCCTTAATGAGTACAACAACAACAAATACATGAGAAGTCGAAATTCACTCAAATTTGTTAGTAATAGTATGATTTATCGATTTTATGTTTTCTTGAATAAAGTCTAAACGGTACCCTTAAATTCAATAAAATTTTGCAAACAGATGATTTTTTATAAGATTGATTTTTTCTGAAAGTTTCATAAAGATCGAATAGTATTTGACGAAGTTATAGCGATTTGAATTTTCCTGTATTACTATGGAACAATGTGCCCTGTATTACTATGGAAACATATGGCTATGGAGCCATATGCGCTTTTTACCGACTTAGACACTACAGCTTTGCTAGGATTTGCATGAAAATTGCAGGAATGATAGGTATCATGAAGATGAGTACATATAATTGAAACAAGTCGAAGAGGCAGGAGAGAGCTCCTAGCAAAAGGGCTTTGTAACCATTCTAGGATTCGAAAAAATAGGCCATGAATCGATGATTACAGTACAGAGAAGTGACCCCTGGAAAAAAATTTCATGAAAGGTAGTCGATATGAGTATCAACTGAAAGTTCTCTATGAGAGCTTTTCAAAACTGTTCTCAAACTGACAGTTTTTGCTTCAGTGGGGGCACAGGGGGGGAAATACATGAAAAATGTGTTTCCTCCCTCGCGAATGGACACCCGTGATCTTAAAAAATCTGAAAAAATTATCAAGGGAGATATTTATGGGTATAACTCTAACAAATACCTCAGAAGTCAAAACTCTTTCAACTTTGTTAATAATAGTATGATCCTCGAATTTCACATTTTCTCCAATAAAATCGTCTTTGACATGTTTCTTGATTTTATTCGTTGCTGGTTACTGCATTTTGTAAGTTGAGTACAAAACCCTTCTGACATGAGCATAGGTCTGTCTACCCAACTTGTTAAATATACAAGGCAGATGTATGTTTTTTTTGTTGTTAAGTTTCTTTTAGATCTTCCTGTTTTTTTAATATTGCCAAGGTATCAAGTATTTCCGGAATTTAGAATTTTATATTCTACTTTCCACCAAACATAATTTCTTTGACCAAATACATAAGGCTTCCCACAACATTCATCTTAATTCTCAGTTGTACATAACCGGAATTGCGGAAACGCGAGAGTCATGTAAATCGATGGGGAACTAATATACCTATATAAATAGATATAGTATATCCCGTTTATAAATTAACTATACAATTTAGGTATAAATTAAATTAATTCAAGAGAAAAAAGATCACAAACATACAAAATTAAGTAAACGCGATATTTATATGATTTTTTTTCTGATGCTTTATAAATCACAACCACACGATAGAGCATGTAACGTTAAAAGTTGAGCTGAAATCATATTGAACGGTGAGAAAAAGTAAAATCAGTAATTCGCAAAAGTATAGAATGTTTTATGAAGTAGAAAGAAAAAAATCCTTACAAAAAGTATAAACCCGAAACAAACAAAGATCAATTCGTAATTAATTCAAATAAAAAGGATTTAATCAATTTTACATAAATATAATCGCAAAAAAAATATTATGTATTAAATAACTAATAATTTTTTTTGATATTTATTATTACAATAATATGTAAAATGTAAGAAAGACTACATTAAAGTAAACGGTAAAAAGAAATTACAATTTAATAATAGACAACACTATTAAAATAGCTGTTATAAATAATAACCAAAACAGAAGAATACAAGGAAAAATATGACAAAATAAAATTTGTTCGCATTAATAGGAAGAAAATGAAACAAAGAGATAGAGGTACCCAAAACGATTTTGGTTTCTTCATACCATGCATTAATTACAAGAAACATGAAAAAGCGAAATGATTAAAATACCATAGTTATATACAATATACATTCACATTAAAAACAAACACTTAGTGATATATACCCAAGTAAAAAATTCATAGAGTATAACATATAATCCTCTTGATAAGTTCAATTTATTTCAGTATTCTTCTTCATTTGTTTTTATAATCTATCTGAAATGAATAAAGCCATGAATTGCTAAATAACCCAAGACTTTCCTTTTCAGTGGCTCGTTCTTTTTCAGTGGGAATAGAGAGTGTAGGGTAGGTATGCCGTCGCGAGGGAAGGGGTTTCGACAAATCCGCTGAGGTCGGTTTCGCGTCGCGCGCGGTACGCGGTACCTTTGATTGTTTCGTCATTTCATTAGAGTAGTTTTCGTCGGTTTAATTTCGAGTAGCATATTTTTCGGTACCGCGTCGGTGATTCGGTAACGCGCCTATGGGATTTTGTAGCGTTTTTGATTTGAGATCTGTGGAGAGATCACATCCAGAATTAACGTAACGTAGGTTTCCCGTTCTGGATGAGTAATTGTTTACGCGTTTGGAAAACGGGCATGTTCAGGTGGCTGAAATATTGTAATTGAGCGTAACCCATTCGGAGACCCGCGACCGAAATCCTCTCCGAACTAGCTGGCCGACAAGCAGTCACCGCGTGAATGGGTTACGGTGCACGGATTGGTTGACCTGTTGGTACCATCCGTTGGCACTACTCAGACTTAACGTCTAGAACCGATGAGAGGTCGGTTCCGCGTTCGAAGTTGAAAAGTGAAAATCATTACATTACCCTTTGAGGGAAAATATAAAAAATAACTTTGGTTTGTAACATGGATTATAATTTGGATTGTAATTTGAAATTTTTTTTTATTGTAATTTGGAATTTCAGCCAGTGTGATTGCACGTGGAGCGTGAAGTGTTGGTGGAAGGCAGAAATCACGCAAGAACTCTTCCCCTTCGGGGATTCCGATTTGTACAGGTGGTGATGAAAAGGGGGTTCAAGTTGGTTGTTGGTGGAAATGGTGATGGGCAGCTCAACGAGCCGAGAAGGAACTATTAGCGGATTGAGTTGGTTTTTGGCGGAAGTGTTGATAGGTGGCTCAACGAACCGAGAAAGAACTATTAGCGGTTCAAGTTGATTTTGGTGGAAGAGGTGAAGAGGTGATCCGGGAAAAAAACTATAAGCGGTTCAAGTGGGTTTTGTTGAAGTCTCGATAGGCGGCTCCACAAGCTGAGAAAGAGCTATGAGTCAGTCAGGATAAGGTGTAGGCCTGGTGTGTGACACAACTCGGTGTCTTATAGTGTCCTAATCATTCGGAGGAGTCTCAAGCTTGCCAATTGGCCACTTCAAGGGTTGGCGACTGGCGCCTTCCTAACCCATCTCCACAGTTTAGCCGGGATCCCAAGGCTCCCAACCGGAATCGCTTGGTGTAATACAACACTTTCTTATAGAACTGAGAAAACTAGAAGGTTAATGTGTGAAATTAATTTTTTCTTTAGAAAATGAAATGCTACTATTGATATATATATATATATATATATATATATATATATATATATATATATATATATATATATATATATATATATATATATATATATATATATATATATATATCCGGAGTCCTTGAATGGATTGCAATATCGTTTCAAACAATTTTAGTTCCATATGTTGTCTACCATATGCAACACGAATCATGGGAATCGAAAAATGCATCGATCAGTTATTTCGCGAAATGAGCGCAAGAGCCGGCAATTTTCCCATTTTATCAAGAAATACAAGGTGCGGCAGCATAACTTCCTTTTTTGAAATGCCCGCCCTTAAAGTGCTAACTGTTATAGCGCGGCGCTAGTAGTCTCATTCGAGAGAGGTGATTTTAAAGTTTTGCTCATCCCTTGGTTAGTCGCTATCATGCGTTGGAACAGTGCGGAGCGTGCATTTACCGTTGAAGCGCTGAAAATTTGTTTTGTTGAATTTTGAAAAAAGGAAGTTATGCTGCCGCACCCTGTACATACCCCTGACCATAGTTCCGATTACCATATCCTTCAAATCGGACCGAATGAAAAGCAACCCTAATACTTTGGAAAAATCCTTGAACTAATCAATGAAATTATCTATTTCAGTTCAAAGTTATGACAGGACATACAAAAAAGTATATACGGATGAAACGGATATCTTACTCTCCAATGAAAGTTTGGAAAAACAAGTTGCAGCCACTTATCGGTCAATGTCACTATAACAAGGAATAGGTGATTTGGCACTAATTCCATAAAATTTTGATTTTTTTTTCTTTTTACAGTTATGTAAGAAAATCGTTTTTTCACAATACGCTATTAATATCGGTACCAGCACGTCCGTTCGTCCGTCCACCAGTGCGTCACAGCAAGTTTTCTCAGGAACCAGAGAAGTTACAGTCATCAAATTTCGTTAACAGTTCAGAAGTTTCTGGTTAACCAAAGTTCCATAGACAAAAAAAAATTCAAATGCTCTTTTAAGGGGGATCTCCCTATGTAAGGATGTGAGCCCTTTAAAAAATTTCACCAAAGATATTGCCTATCTTTGGTATCAAATGAATGGTCTTGATGAGATATTCTAATAATCGTTATTAAAATTGCAATATACATGGCGGGGTAGGCAGGGGAAGCGGAATAACGTGAAAAATTCTCCTAATTTTTAAGTAAAATTAATTATAAAACCATCTTTAAGATTTTATTGAGTCAATGGTTGCTAGTGATATAGCAACGAAACGGCGGTATATTAAAATGGAGAAACAATAGTTTTACTTTTAAAGTGAGTATACATTTGTTGTAGATGTCGTTAAAGTTTCTGTTAAGTTTCTTCATCATTGGTGTCTGCATTTTGTAGGTTGAGTACAAAGCCTTTCTGACATGAGCGTAATTCTGTTTATCGAACTTGTTTGTTATTGAGTTAACTTTTGGATAAACTGGGAAGAATGTGGACAAGCTTTGTAAAGGATGCACAGTGCGCTCATTGCAAACGATGTTAAATCCTTCAGTTTTATCGTCTCTGAATAACAGTAAGACAGCCAAATTAATTTAAAAACAAGTTTGATGGAGAAACCTGTTAAAGAGGAGTCGCAGTCCAAGTATTACTCGATCCGTGTTCCATCGTTCCGCCCTGTGTACTGTGAATGACAACATACATATACGAAAAAATGCGAATTGTAATTAAAGCATCTATGGGCGCGGTGCCGTATCATGTATTAGCAGAAGTGGATATATATCCATACTCGTATTAAGTATCAAACATATACACACAAGACTTTGCAATCGAACGTACCACCTCAGTGGAACGAATTGGTTACACGCATTTGCAATGAGACAAATCGAGCGAAAGCAACAGTCATAGAGAGATGGCATTAAACAAAAAAAACCTTACAGTTAAACTTTGATCATTCAATTGTTAAATTGACTTCATTATTTTAGTTGGTAAGCAATTAAGTCAGCATAATTATGCTATAAAAGAAAATTATAGAAGCAAGAAAATCGAGAAGTATTTCTCCATTCGCTGGCTCACGGTGTACGCCCGAGCTTATTCTATCACAAGGCAGTCAGCCCGGGATAAGCAAATTAAGAATACGTTCAACTGCATACTCAAGGCATCCGCCCGAGTATAAGCGCCCCAAGGCAGTTATGCACGGGGGCCTGCAGTTGAGCTCATAATTGATTGATTAATCAATCTGACTGCATACTCAAGGCATTAGCCCGAGTAATAGCGTCCCAAGGCTTTACACCTGGGGCTCGCAGTTGGATTATTAATCAATTGATTCATAAATATAACTGTGTGCTCAAGGCGTCAGCCCGAGTAACAGTTAAAGCTTTAATAAATAGATTGGTTTCTTCGAATTTCCTTCTCCCTCTGAATAACTAACAAACATAATTAAAGTAAACGTAAATCGAGTGAATTAACTGTTCCATTGATATTCTAAATATATAGTATACTTACGTAACATAGGCATAAGTCCGCAATACCTTGTCCTGTGATAAATTAATTAGCTTCGAAGAATTCATTGTATTTGTATAAAAAAACAAAGAAGGAAATAAAAATTTAACTCATTCAATAAACGAACACATTTTCAATGATCTAATATATAAAGTAGCCGACAAGTGATATACAGGAATATCTCTCGCCCCCCGGGAGCCTTGATGTGTATATAGGATATACATCTTATCAAGCTCCTTCATGATTTTTTCAGATTTTTCGGATTTCGGAGGGGGGATATAAATTTTTCGTATATGTCCCTTCTCCCTGCACTACACGAAGCTGGTAAGATTGCTTTCGGAACGTTCTCATCAAGACCTTTCATTTGATACCCCACATGACTACTTTCGCTAATAACAATTTTTGCAGCTCCCCTTCTGATATAATTAATTGATATCGAAACTTTCAAGTGGTAATCACTTCTGATCCACCCGCAAAGTTAATGTCCGTAGCTGTTATAGTTTCGGAGAAAAACTACTGGGACACACAGACGGACGGACGGACGGACGAACAGACGGACTGAAAAACCCGATTTCAATACCGTTTCGTAAGTAGTACAAAACACTAATTATCAACATAAGGAGGTTAAATAACGCAAATGCCAAGAAATCGCAATCTGTTGCAGATTTCAGTTTGAAGATCAATTGCAGAATACTTTGTTCAATTATTTTTATAGTTTGTTAGATTCAGATGTTTACTTCTACGAGCATTGCATTCCAGGAGAATGTCTTGTTGTAAGTTTATGTATTTATTCTTTTTGCTTCAGCTTGAAAGTTTCTATCTTTCAAGTTTACTCCACCACATCCTTAACAACAAGTAACAAAATATTTCATCCTTTGCTACGTCCTACCGATAAGATAACTAATAGCTAGCCGACAATATTCCTGGAATACAAGTGTGTAGTAATTTCTCCACCCTAACAAAGCCTGTCGAAGAAATCAATTAACTCCAGACCATAATATGCAATAAGTTCTTGGGGATGAAAAATGAAAGCAATAAATATTTCCCAAATGAGTTCGTATGTAAGTGTCGAAATCATTCTATGGCCACAAGAGTTAACAAGCTTGGTAGAAATCGTGCTTAGAAATCTAATTAAAAGCTGGATACAAAGTTTCTCCTTGCAACGAAATAAAGATACTTAAAGCATAGGGTACGAAATTTCCCAGTCCTCAGATCAGAGCTTGGCGCAAATTTTTTTTCGCAGCGGTATTCCACTTGTGCAAAAGGATATATTAATCGATGTATATATGGACTTCCATTGAGAAAAAAAAATAAAATCCTTTCTCTACCTTTGACAAAAATCTTTCATTTGGAAAGTAAGGTAGCAATGAATATGAAATGAAATTAGAAAATCAATGACAAAGAGGTTATATTCATCTGAAAAAGATGCAAGAAACTTCTCCCCAAAAATTTCAAAAGCTTTTCCAACGACATATACTTGTAAATATACACTTGGATTGTCAGAATCAAAAAAATACGTGCAACCTCACCACATTCGTTTCTGCAAGAGAAATATTATCTGGCATCACTCATTAGCGTCTTTCCCCGATTTTTCGTATCTACGAGAAATATCTTTATTATTATTAGGACGGTAATATTAACTAAGCGCTCCCCTTAAAAGCTTATTACTGTGGAATTACTTGAAGAATCAAAAATTCATTATATTATCAAGCGACTTCTAAAGGAGAGTTGGTTATCAGTTTCGCACGTTCGTTCTAAAATACCAAAATATCGCTATTGAAATCACAACCTATGTTCGTCTGTCCGTCCGTCTGCGGATCGCAGCAGCTTCCCTCTGAGACCATAGAAGCCACAACCTTCAAAATTTGTGAAAAGGTAAGAATTGACGACTTCTTGAAACTGTTCGGGTGAAAACATTTTTCAGATAGTTTTAAGGGGAGTCTCCATATAGGGGGTGGCCGTGATTAACAAAATTTTCATCTAAGGTAGCCAAGTTGGGTGTCATATAAAAGGCATTCCTGAGATATTTTCAAAACAGGACTTAAGATTACCAAATGAGTGTCGAAAGGGATAGGAGAGCGGGAACTGCCCGAATTTTCGGGTATCCCCATGGCGATTCGACACCTTTTCATCCTAAAAATAATGAAAGAAGGTCTTTATGAGTATAACACCCACAAATATCTTATAAGAAGTCGAAATTCACTGGATCTTGTTAGTAATAGAAACCACTGAGTCTTACTAGTAATAGAAATTTTACATTTTGCTGAATAAAATCGTAAGGGTACTTTTAAATACAATGTTTGGATGGCTAATTGTAAGATTGATCGACCTCAGGTGAATTAAATAGTATTTAACGAAGTTATAGGGGTTTCAATACATGGCTACAAAATAATTTGTGCTTTCAATCGAATCAGACACTACGGGTTTGTTAGAATTTACATCAAAGTTTAAGAAGGGAATATATCATGATTTTCTTTGAGAATTTGTTGAACGAGTTATATTAGTAAACGTAAAACAAAATAGTGACCATTTGAAATGAGAATATTGAGTAAATTTCAAGAACAGCCTAGTAACCATTGATTGAATTTATTCATGAATGACTTAAGTTGAAAGCTTACATTTCATAGAAATAAGCTCTTGTAAGTAGAACACCCACAAATACCTTAAAATGGAAATTCACTCAACTTTTTTAACAATTGCGGGATTTTTTAATAATGGTAAGAAAATTTTCTGCAGTAATAAATTGAAGGCATCATGCATAATTACACAAAAATAATACAAGGCTGAATGAATTTCATGATGAAAATTGCAAAATTTTAAAACGTTGCTTATGGACAATGATACTTTGTAAAGCAAGATACAGCACATAAAGCTAACTTACTTGCTTGACCCCAATGACGGGATTCTTTTCTTAGATTAATTTTTGCACAGTATATACATCTAGGTATAGGGTTTGGTTTGAATTTTGTTCTTGGTACAATGTCTGGAAAAGGCTTTCCAAGCACCTGTGTCAATTTTTTTGAAGCTGTGCAATCAAATTGGGATGTTTTTGGTGAATGCTCAAAGCATTTTTCAATGGTTTTTCCTACGTTCTAGTAAGTAGTCAAGACGTTTAAGCTTTCCATTATTTTTTGTACATCGAAAATGAATTTAAACAAATTATATAATAAGCGAATATTTCTTTAGTCTTTTTCTTGCCGTTGAGAGTGCAACTATAAAGCCATCGCTATTATCAACACAACCCATATTTTTGTTCTAGTCATAAACTACTGACGGTTTTGTATGGACCCCATTATGTTTTCTAACTTCTTCCATAGAATCATCGTGTATTGTACTAATTCTAAAAATTTCTTTATTGTACCATTTCACTCATCATAAATTTATTTTTGTACCTGTCATTATGTTGGGTCTTTTTCAACACGATTTTTAGGGTATTGTAAAAATCATTTTCACCACGAAAAGAAATTTTTAAGGTCATTAAGGGGGATCTCACCATAGGGGGGAATCGCCCCCGAAAAAAGTTTTCATCGCATGTAGGCAATATGGGTATCAAATGAAAGGTCTTAATGAGAACTTTTCAAAACAGGTCTGAAAATGACAAATTTTGCTTTGAGGGGTGCAGGGGAAGGGGAAATGCACGAAAATTTTTTTGCTATGAATCGATGCTTACAGTACAGGGGAGTGGCCGCTGAAAAAAAATTTCATCAAAGGTAGCCGATACGAATATCAAATGAAAGTTCTTTATGAGAGCTTTTCAAAACAGTACTTAAACTGACAATTTTTCCTTCACAAGGGCAACAAATACATTAGAAGTCGAAATTTGCTCATATTTGTTAATAATAGTACATTTTATAAATTTTGCTTTTTTGCCTATAAAATCAAGATGGGACACTTAAATTTCCCAAAATCTATAATTTCAGTTTTCTCAAAGTAATTGTATATGGTTCGAAAATTTCACAATAATTGAACAATAAACAGCTAAGTTACGGCCGATTGAATATTTAACAATTACAACAACATTAACACGTGATACTAGGGAGATACACGCTTGCAACGGACCTAAACACTACAAATACGTAGGAATTTTGATAAAAATTTTAGAAATGGTTTGTAATATTGATGTGTTATCATGACTTTTCAAGCGACGGGGTCAAAACACTTGAAACAAAATGGTGACGAGTTTAAAATCATAATAACCATAATAATTTTTCGAGCTCAATTTATGGTAATGTATATTAGTCAAGTTTTGATATGCAGAATATATCGTTTGATTTACTAATTGTTTTATAATACCCTTTGGGCGGGAGCACTCTCCTGCTACTTCAACTTGTTTTATTTTTGATGGAATTTAAATTTTACTTTCCCTCATTGTTCCAATTAAATTCGTTTGACGAATGCAAAGTTTTTCGGCAAGATAACATAAGTATACTAGTTGATAAGCCATGCTTATGTCTTGTTAAGAAAAAACTTTTATTTTAGTAGTCAATTTATACAATTCACAATGGTTACTTAACTATACTAAAGTATGGTATTAATGCTGCTGTCAATTGTTACACCATTAATTTTCATTTTAATAATAATATTAGTTATTATACAACATCTCCCTTTCTAATTTTATAATACATTTTCAAACATATTAGATAATGTACCTTATTTTATTTCAATGAGTTGCTTCTTAGTAAATAAATGTTTATAATCGCAAATAGTAGATGAATTCATTATTGATCTGTATTATAATCTCAAAGCTTTTTCTAAAATTTATTCAGAGTATTTTTACTTGGCAAATATATATATATACATATTAAATTTGATTTTATTTCTTACTATTCCTGTTATATTAAAATCTGTGAGGTGGCTTAGCCAATCTTACAAAACGCGTTTTATACATTTCATTCGACATTTTGACATTAGTGATTGGATTCTTGGTGGAGATGAAACAATTTTGAGAACATTTCGTGGTAATACTATCGAAAACATTTTCTTGATTCAATTTATTACAATATGACTCTAAGAACACGTTCTATTGTTGATTGAATTTAGGTTTGATATTATACTTCCGCAAATGAGCAGTATTCCTACGCAAGATAGGACCATTTTCATTTTTCACCCAATAAGATCTGGGTGTATCATGTTTGTTTACTATCAGTTCTTTGCCCATTTTCTTCCATCCCTGATTAGTACATAATCATCCTTTTCAAACCCTTTTTCGCGTTTATTTGCACTTCTTTTGTACCGTTTTTCAACAATAGTTTGTTTTCGGGAAATATTCTCTGAAGCGTCTGTTCTCACCCTCGGATAGTTATCTATAGGTAATTTGATTCAAATTAAACTATCGATGTCGTATGTCAAAGGCATATTCGGCGAATATCAGCCCGCTACAAAAATTTGACATCGAAAGGCTCCAAACGGCTTCTGAGGCCGAAAATTTCACGAAGACCCTCGATAACCAGCTCGCTCCCATCTTATCAGACGCATCGTTAAAGACGAGCAGCGAGCTCTGTATGGAAGTGAAAACGGCTATCAGAACCGTGGCAGAACAGACGATCGGACATCAAGCCCGGCGTAAGAGGAATGATTGGCTCGATGATGAGTGCTAGAATGCGTTGGATAAAAAGAATCAGGCGTAGAAAGAATACGTAGGTAGGAAAATCAGGACGAAGAGAAAACACTATGAAAATCTCAGAAGAGTAGCGAATAAGATAATTAGGATTAAGAAAAGAAAATACTATGACGACCAATTGAGAAGTATAGATTTAAGTTTAGCTAGAAATAACACAAGACAAGCAGGCAAAGTAGTGAAAAGCCTGAACCATGGTTATCAGCCCAAAACCACGCTGTGTCGTGATGACAGTGGCAATATAATCGCTGATGAAATCAAGATTAAGGAAAGATGGGCATCATATTCCAAGAACCTCCTTAAACCTCCGCATAGCTCCAGAACATCGGAGCCTATAGATGTCTGCGGAGAGCTTCCATTGGCCCCACCAACTCTGGGTGAAGTTTGTTCCATCATCAAAGCCCAAAAGAATAATAAAACGCCGGGCATCGATGAGATTCCAGTGGAGCTCATCAAATATGGTGGCAGTAGTGTTCATCAAGCTATTCACAAGGCATCCAGCACATTTGGCAACAAGAACATATGCCGAAACAGTGGAGCCAATCAATTATATTCCATATCCACAAAAAATGTGACAAGCTACAGTGCGAAAATTATAGAGGCATATCACTACTTTGTACGGCGTACAATACATTTTCTAAAATTTTAGTAAATGAAATCGGATCATACGCCAACAGTATTATGGGGGAGTATCAAGGAGGTTTTAGGGCAACTAGATCAACAACAGACCAATTGTTCACAGTCAAGGTACTTGAAAAATGCTGGGAGTCAGTATGGATCATAACGTACTGTAGCAAATAATGCTTGGTTTTGGCATCCCAGCCAAATCAGTCCGTCTTACCAAAATGACAATGACGTCGACAACCTCCCAAGCCCGCATCAATAACCAACTCACCGATGCCTTTGACATAAATATTGGACTAAAGCAGGGAGATGAGCTGGCCCCATTGCTATTCAATTTGGCTCTGGAGTACGTCGATACGCGAGGTACATTACTATACAAGTCGAGCCAGGTAGTGGCCTATACGGACGATATCAACATTCTGTCACGGTCACTAACAACTGCCAAAGAACTCTTCCTGAAACTCGACACCGAAGCAAAACTAGTAGGGCTTCAAATTAACGAAAATAAAACAAAATTTATGACGCTTACAAATAAAATATTCTATTCAGTATTGACGATCTTGAAGACCAGCTGCATACACAGGAAAACAAAGCTCCAAATATACAAATCTGTGATAACACATGTGTTATGCTATGAGTGTGAAACATGGACCCTAACCCAAGCATCCGCAAATATATTGAACGCCTTTGAGCAACGGGTTCTGAGGCGAATAATTGGAGCGAAGCTAGACGGGGACCAATGGCAAATTTGATACAACCATGAGGTGTATGAAATTTTTGACGATCCGGAGGTCTCAAGGATTGTAAGACTCAGGAAGCTCAAATGGGCTGGACACATGAATCGTATGGATGAACAACGGATACCCAAGAAGGTATTCGTTGGGAGAACTGAAGGCAACGGCTGAGAAGGCGGCTTCGAGAGTATCGGCTCTGAGTCAACTTATTGGCAACGTAGGGGGACCCAGCCCATCAACAAAATGCCTGTTGATGATTGCTGTAGGGTCAGTGCTACTGTACGGAGCAGAAGTATGGGGTGACGCTCTCAGTAAGGAGGTTTACCGAAAACACCTGGCACAGATACAGAGAAGAGGAGTGCTGAGGATCGCATCTTCGTATCCAACAGTCTCTGATTCAGCGGCGAAAGTCATTGCATGCGTGTTACCTGTCGGTCTCCTTGCGCTAGAGCGCCGCTCTATTTACTTGCATCGAAACCTGGACGCGATAGGGATGGTTGCCCACTAGGAGAGACACCGCTCACTCAACGATTAGGTGCAGTCTTGGGTGAATCGCACGAAAGGAAGGTGGACTGCGCGCCTTATCCCGGTGGCTGAATCGAAGGCACGATGAGACTGACTTCTACCTGACCCAGCTTTTGAATGGGCATGGGTATTTTCAGTCTAATCTGCACAAGATTGGTAAGTCACGTTCCCCCGATTGTCGGTTTTTCCCAGGAGAGGAAGACAATGCCTCCCACATATTTTTTGCGTCCGAAAAATGGAACAGGCTGCGATGGTACCTCTACAGGGAGACGAGAGAGCTCACCCCTAATAAACTCGCGGTTATGCTCGAATCGGTTAACAAACGGAACCAGGTGGCACATTATGTTCTGGTAGTCCTAAAAGGTAAAAGGGACTCACTGAAGCCGGGGGCGTTGAGGCTAGGTGATCACTTGTCTGGCATTTTCTCTTCCCCTCTCCTCTCCCACTAGAAGAGGGATCCCCAGCTTGAAGGCGCCTCACGGCGAAACAAGACGTGGCCCGATGTAATGTGTCAAATGGTCCCAGGCTAGGTTCTCAGGCTGACAGAGGAGGTGTTTAGTGGGTAGCTAGGTCGCCTTCTTGTGAGCATGAAAGTCCCACACTCTGTGCGTAAATGGGCATTCACCTCCCAACCACAAAAAAAACCATTAGACTTCGGACAATTCGGACTTGATGTCACTATTTTGAATCTATAATCCTTACTTAATTCACTGAAACACCTTGGTTTGAAGGGCATATTGTCTGCATTCAAAATTTTTGGGATTCTATATGGTGCATAAATTTCTTTCAATACTGAAATTATAACCGCAGCACTTTTGCCACTCAATTTGTTAAGTTCAATTAGTTTTTGTCACTATGTGGTGTTCGTTGTCATATATCCGGCCATACCTATCAGATTGAGTCAAACTGAAATGCGTTTGAAAGGTGACATTCCAATCTACAATTTTCATACGGACAGTTTTGTGTTTCGTCATTCGTGTCAAAAGTTGTATTTATTTAAAAATGGGTGAAATTTCTGAAAAAATCGATTTATTTTACAATATCATTACGATCACATTGCTAAGGAACTGAATAAACTATATATCACCAAACAGTTTTGAGCCATTTGCATAAGGCTGGATACACAAAGAAGCTCGACGTGTGGGTGCCGCATGAATTAACACAAAAAAATTTTATCGACCGAATTACCATTTGCGAAATGCTAATAAAATGCAACGAAATTGAGCCATTTTAAAAGCAAATCGTTCGAAAAAGATCATGGTCAAAAAAGGTGAATCATCACAAACGACTTCAAAGCCAGGATTGACATCAAATAAGATTATGCTGTGTGTATCGTGGGATTGGAAGGGAATCGTTTATCACTAGGTACTAGAACCTGGCCAAACACTCAATTCGGCTCTGTACTGTCAGCAATTAACCAGATTGCAACAAGCAATTCAAAAAACCGGCCCGAATTGATCAATAGAAAGGGCGTTGTTTTCCATCATGACAATGCCAGACCTCACGCATCTTTGATGACCCGGCAATAATTGACAGAGCTGGACTGGGAAGTTTTGAAGCATCCACAGTATAGTCCGGACCTTGCACCATCAGACTACCATTTGTTTCGGTCCCTGCAAAACTTCCTTGATGAAAAGAAATTCACTTCCAAAAAGGGACTGTGAAAATCACTTGGCCAAGTTTTTCGCCGATTAACCACAGAAGTTCTACACAGATGGAATAATGGCTCCATCCCAAAAATGGCAAGAGGTCATAGATAATAATGAACAATATCTACTTACTTACTTTTAAATAAAAGAAATTTTCAATCGAAAAATGACAAAAAACGCTCAATGCGTTTTAGACTTACCATTATATTGGCATTTTTCGTACGAAAGATCATTAAAATTCAGTTTCTCGACATCAATGTATCATATTGAACTGTTAATATCTATAGAGTCCTTGAAAGTATTACAATTCTGTACAGATACATATTAGTTCAACTAAATTATATTTCTAGTCGTTTAAATGGGACCTAATTGGTAGAAATACGTATCATTTGCCGAATGCAGGACTCTTATATCTATCTCCGTTCAAAGGTTATGCGTGAACACACATAAAAAAGCAAACAAAATGAAAAATATACGTGATGAATTGATAACCTCCTTTCCTTTGAAAGTCGGTTAATATGCTGCGATAAATTAATCATCAAAATTATATGCTTTATAACTATTTATTTATATATTTTGTTACTATTTATTTATATATTTTATTAGTATGTATCTAAAAGTAGTTTATTTTTATATTCACCAGTGAATATCCAGAAAGTAGCTGCTGAGCATAAGAACATTCACCAACAAATATTCTCGCTTTTCGTATAAACTTTTTTCATTAAATCTTCCCACCCTTTCCAATGCATCTTCTATTTTACGTTCTTCTTATAATTTTCTGTCTATTTAATATCTATTCCTTTTCTCTTCTATTCTGTCACTTCTACATTTCATTTCTCCGAAATTTCTTATCCTTTCTTCTGTTTCCCAATTTTGACTTCTTGTTCATTATCTGTCTCCCACATTAAACATCCAGAAACGATTTCCTTGTTCTATTGTAAGCCTCTAAACTTTCAACATTAGGATATATCCATGTATGGAAAACACAAATCTTGTTTCACATTTTAGTTTTCAAAACGATTCCTAAAAACTTGCTTCATTCAAATATTTTACAATAAATAAGGGATCCAATTCTGGAAATTATCATAAACTCTAAAATTCGGACTATCCTACAAAAATTGCCTGGAAGGAAATTATAAACAGTTCAAAGATAGAATCAGCATGAACCACACAAGAAAGCAAAAGAATTGATAAAGAAATATAATAAGTCTCAGTAAGTTCATATCGTGTTGGAGTAAAATAATCGTAAAATATAATAGGAATAGGGTCGTTAAAGGCATTGTCGACAAAGAAAAGGACTTAAATGTATGGTGGCAGTGCAAGTTCAAAAACAAAGTAAATGCATCACCTTTCAAGGAAGGATATGCAAATGACTTGTGGTGGCAGGAAGAGCTAAATTATTGTCTTTTCACTTTCCCTTGTTGAAGGTTTTTCTTTGGTATTCATTGATCTGTACCGATGCGAGAAACACACTAAAAGCATTCTTAAGTGGAACACTATGAAAAAGGAACTTATTTTAGCACTTGTAGACTAAGATGAAAGTCATAAGTTACACCAGGAATATGTGTGGTCTACAACTAACTCTAGACTGTATTTTCCCGGTGAAAGTCGACCCCATGGAAATTTAAACCATTATTTGCATATTTTCCGGAAGTACGATGTTGCGAGAAAAGGTTCTAACAGTTGTATTTGAAAGATGAAATCCTACCTTAAGGCTTTGACAGGAGAATAGGAAGGAATACCATGCTTTGATAGTATGGCTGTATAAAACTACACTGAACTGACGCAATCACTCAACCTGGTACGGACAAACGGATATGTGAAAACACCAAAGCCGAAGCCGGAACAATTGTGTTTGCACCCAACTCTTCAGACCGGAATTAATATTCATTACGACATGTTTAGAGTCGAAGTATAATTTACTTCTAGCATTGTTAATAACGTTAAGGATATTTGCGTAGGAGTTGATTTATGCCACTTGGGGTGTAAATTGTTTCCATCGCATCATTTGGCTGATATTTACGCAGGTCCCTGTTGCATGAATAATTACTAAACTCTTCAAGTCTGTACGAAGTTTTCAGCTCATCTAATTGAGTCACGTGGTGTGGATTCCTTGTCAGGTCAAAACGACAGTGACAAAATAAGCGGGATGCAACCATCCGAACCAGCGAATGTATCGATTTCAATAAGTGGTTTTAGATTGCAATAAAAATTAATCTTTACCAAATCGAAAGCAAGCTTCACACTAAATTTCAGAAGGCAGGACTATAAAACTTTGTGAGGATGTTTCATATCATGGATGCATAAAAACGTTTTTCGGAAATTTTAATGAAAGACAACCATGTGGAGATTCAAATGTGAGGTGTTATGATAAATTTGAAAATGAGGTCTTAAACCATAACGTCATGGTAATCATCGGATCGTTTCACTAGAGCATACAAGCCGGATGTAACGAATTTTTTGCATTCCAGCTACATCGTTATATACATCTTTTGTATATTATATATATATATATATATATATATATATATATATATATATATATATATATATATATATATATATATATATATATATTATATATATTATATATATATGTATATATATATATATATATATATATATATATATATATATATATACACACATATATATATATATATACCCATATATATATATATATATATATATGTATATATATATATATATATATATATATATATATATATGTATATATATATATATATATATATATATATATATATATATATATATATATATATATATATATATATTGTACATACGTATATACGTCTATATACACCTATATATATATATATATATATATATATATATATATATATATATATATATATATATTGTACATACGTATATACGTCTATATACACCTATATATATATATATATATATATATATATATATATATATATATATATATATATATATATATATATATTGTACATACGTATAAATGTCTATATACACCTATATATATATATATATATATATATATATATATATATATATATATATATATATATATATATATATATACCATTGTCATCATCTATGATGCGACCGCCTAAGCCGGACGTTGGCCTCCAGGATTAGGTTACTCCAATCATCACGGATCCGCGACCTTGTCCGCCAGTTGTTCACTCACAACAAGGATCTACTGTTAGCTTCTATCATGTCTTCCCATCGAGTCCTCGGTCTTCCCACGAGACCTCTACATTGTGCTCTACCCGTCAATGTTCTTTTGGGTAGCCTTCCATTCTTTCTATATGGCCCGCCTATCGCAATTTGCGTAGCTTTAAGCAACAGGTGGATCGTCAAAAAGTTCATATAACTCATCGTTGTAACGTAGTCTCCACTCTGTGTCTTGTTTCACTACGCCGTAGATTTTCTGGAGCACATTACGTTTAAATACGTCCACTGCCTTTCCCGATTCATTCGTCAGGGTCCATGGTTCACTTTCATATAACACCACAGGTTTGACTAGTATTTTGTAAATGCGAAGTCTATTTTGCCTGTGCACAACTCTGGACCTTACAAGGGGAAGTACGGAGTGTTGTAACCTACGGTCAGATTTTGTCGAACTGGAGTTTTCTTCCTTGTTTGAGGCATTAATTTACTTTCATTTCATTAACTCGTAGGCCAATTCAGTTTGCTTCAGATTCTAGCCTCAGAAATGCTCCTTTGGCATCTAAGATTGAACGTGCGATAATAATGATGTCATCAGCATACAACTGTGCTACTGATTGTATGGACTTGAACATTAGCGTATCCAAGGTTTCAGCTGATGTCTTCCTGATGACTTGATCCAGCGCAATATTAAAAAGCATTCGAGCAAGTCCATACCCTTGTTTTAAGTCTGATTCAGTTGTAAAGCTCTCCGTCAGTTCACCGTTTACCTTGACCTGGGACTCTGTGTTTAGCATCGTGACCTTGACCATGCGCACTCGTTTTATTGGGACGCCAAAGTCAAGCATTATTTTGTACAGCGCACTTCTGTCTACACTGTTGTATGCTTACTTGAAGTCTAAAAAGAGTTAAAGCGCATCGATGTTATATTCTCAGCACATTTCGAGCACCTCCTTTATTGAAAATATTTGGTCTTTTGTAGACTGTCCACTTTGAAAGTCTCCCTGATACTCTCCTAGAATATTTTCATAGTACGGCTTTAATTTTTTTTCTTTGATTTTGGAGAGCACTCTCTAAGACGAGCACATAAGAGCAATGCCTCTGTAACCACACCTTAATTTGTCCCCTTTTTTGTGTACAGGGCATGTGATGCTTTTTTGCCGGTCCTCTGCTAACTACTCCTCTGACCTTATTCTGCATAATAGCCTATAGAGAAGGTTACTTAGATGGAAATCCCCACTCTGGAGCAGTTTTGTTGGTATTCCGTTTATTTAAGGAGCCTTAGTTTTTCTGAGATCCCGTACTGCTGCTTGTACTTCATCTCTGGCTTGTGGTAAGACTGAAACCTCATCTCTTGCTCTGTTTCTGGAAAATTCACAGCATAATCTGTTGTTAGAGACGCTGCGAATATTGCAGCCATCTGTTTTTAATTTCGACTGGGTCGTCTATAATTGTTCCCTGTACACTTTTGCAAGGACTTGTTTGTAGATTAAAGTCGTCTCTTAGTTGTTTGATAGGGGCATACGCAGATTTGACTTAATGTAGGGTCATATTTTTGTTCATCTGTTGGATATTGGTGTTAATTGTCAGTCGTTTCTTTCTTGGGCACTTTATAAGACGAGCACATAAGAGCAATGCCTCTGTAATTTTCACACCTTAATTTGTCCCACTTTTTGTGTACAGGGCATATTAAACTTTTTCGCCAGTCCTCTGGTAACTCCTCCTCTAACCTTATCCTACATGTTCGCAGATGCAGGAGGTTATTTAGATGGAAGTCCCCGCTCTGGAGCAGTTCTGCTTGTATTGCACCTATTTCAGCAGCCTTATTTTTATTGAGATCCCGTACTGCCTCCTGTACTTCGTTTCTGGTTTGTGGCTAGACAAGAACCTCTTGCTCTGCTTCTGGGATGTCTACAGCTTCAGCTGTTGTTGGAGACACTGCGAATAGCTTCTGGAAATATTTCAGCCATTTTGATATCGACTGGGTCATATATGATTATTCCTTGTACACTTTTGCAAGGACTTGTTTGTGTATTGAAGCCGTCTTTTAGTTGTTTGATAGGGGCATACTCTGATTTAACTTAATGCAAGGTCATGTTTTTGTTTATCTGTTGGATCTTAGTATTGATTGTAAGTGGTTTCTTTCTTCAGTATATTTTTTTAGCTTGATGTCAAAGGCTTCCTTCTTTGGCCCGAGTCGGTCGTTGGATACATTCTGTGTGCGCCTGGATCCTTATTTTAATCACTTTCTTGCATTCTACATCGTACTTCGCATTCCTACTTTTCTTTGCCTGGTGCCCCAAGACCTACTCGGCTGCTTCTATCACCGCATCTTTTTCTGTCTTCCACATTGTTTTGATGTCGTCATTGCTTTCTCCCGCCTACGAGGATATGTTAAAGTGAAAAGAAAATACTATGACGACCAATTGAGAAGTGTAGATGTAAATTTAGCTAGCAATAACACAAGACGAGCAGGCAAAGTAGTGAAAAGCCCGAAATATGGTTATCAGCCCAAAACCACGCTCTGTCGTGATGACAGCAGCAACATAATCGCTGATGAAATCAAAATTAAGGAAAGATGGGCAACATATTTCAAGCACCTCCTTAATCCTCCACACTGCTCCAGAACATCGGAGCCTATAGATGTCTGCGGAGAGCTTCCATTGGCTCAACCAACTCTGGATGAAGTTTGTTCCATCATCAAAGCCCAAAAGAATAATAAAACGCCGGGCATTGATGAGATTCCAGTGGAGCTCATCAAATATGGTGGCAGTAGTGTTCATCAAGCTATTCACAAAGTCATCCAGTACATTTGGCAACAAGAGCATATGTGGAAAGAGTGGAGCCAATCAGTTATAATCCCTCCCTATCCACAAAAAAGGTGACAAGCTACAGTGCGAAAATTAAAGAGGCATATCACTACTTTGTACGGCGTACAAAATATTTTCTAAAAGCTTAGAAAATAAAATCGGATCATACGCCAACAGTATTATTGGGGAGTATCAAGGTGGTTTCAGGGCAGGTAGATCAACAACAAACCAACTGTTCACAGTCAAGTAGGTATTTGAAAAACCTGTGAGTTCAACATAAACGTATACCAAATTTTCGTTGACTTCAAGCAAGCATATGACAGTATTGATCGTAACGTACTGTACCAAATAATGCTTGATTTTGGCATCCCAGCCAAATTAGTCCGTCTTACCAAAATGACAATGACGTCGACGACCTTCCAAGTCCGCATCAATAACCAACTCATCGATGCCTTTGACACAAATATCGGACTAAAGCAGGGAGATGGGCTGGCCCCATTGCCATTCAATTTGGCTCTGGAGTACGTCATACGGAAGCCACCTGTCGATACGCGAGGTACATTACTATAAAAGTCGAGCCAGGTAGTGACATATGCGGACGACATCATTCTGTCACGGTCACTAACAACTGCCAAAAAACTCTTCCTGAAACTCGCCAGCGAAGCAAAACTAGTAGGGCGAACGAAAATGAAACAAAGCTCATGACGCAGCCGAGGAAAAATACCTCAAATACACAAAATATCACACTTGGCGAAAACAGTATCGAAAATTTAAGCGGATTCGTGTATTTAGGCGCCAAAATGACGAAAACGGGCAATGAAAGAGATGAAATACGCCGAAGAATACAGCTTGCAAATAAAATATTTTATTCAGTATTGACGATCTTGAAGACCAGCTGCATACACAGAAAAACAAAGCTCCAAGTATACAAATCTGTGATAAGACATGTGTTATGCTATGTGTGTGAAACATGGACCCTAACCCAAGCATCTGCAAATATATTGAACGGCTTTGAATGATGGATCCTGAGGCGAATAATCGGAGCGGAACTGGACGAGGACCAATGGTGAATTCGATACAACCATGAGCTGTATAAAATGTTTGACGAACCGGAGGTCTCAAGGATTGTAAGACTGCGGAAGCTGCAATGGGCTGGACAGACGAATCGTATGGACGAACAACAGATACCCAAGAAGGTATTCGTAGGGAGAACTGAAGGCCGGCGGCCAGTGGAGAAGCCGAGGAAACGCTGGTCTGACTCGGTCGATGGAGACAGTTCATCGCTGCTCGGATCTCGGAATTGGAAGACGTGGTCAACGGACCGAGACAGTTGGAGGCGCTGTTTGCAGGAAGCGAAGGCCCGAAAGGGGCTGTCGTGCTAAGAAGAAGAAGAAGAAGAATATATATATATATGTACATATATATATATATATATATATATATATATATATATATATATATAGATATATAAATATATATATATATATATATATATATATATATATATATATATATATATATATATATATATATATGTATATATATTTTCAACAACATGCATTCTGTGCACTTCAGCCTACTTTGGGTATGACTTGTTAGAGTTCGTTATATGTCGAAAGATGAACAGGCTCCAGTTTGGGGCTCCCATGCTTGCAAGAACGTGGCTAGACTAACCCCTAAACACCTCCCCTATCGACTTAAGAACCTAGCCTGGGACCGTTTGACATATCACTTCGGACCAGGTCTCATATTGTTATGCTGTGAGGCGCCTTCAACCTGGAAAATCCCTCTTCTAGTGGAAGGGAAGAGGTAGTGCCAGATAACACAATCCCGGCTGTTGTGAGCCCCTTTTATCTTTCAGGACTGCCCGAACACAATGTGCCACCTGGTTCCATTTGTCAACCGATACGAGCATCACCGTGACTATATTACCCATGGTGAGCTCTCCCGTCTCCCTGTAGAGGTCCTTTATGCACACAAAAAATGTGTGGCAGGCATTGTCTTCCTCTCCTGAGCAAAACCGACAATCGGGGGACCGTGACTTACCTATCTTCTGCAGGTAACTCTGAAAACACCCATACCCACTCAAAAACTGGGTCAAAAAGCTGGGTCAGATAGAAGTCAGTCTCACCATGCCTTCCATTTAGCCACGGTCTCACATCTAATTGAGTTTAACAAATGTAATCTAAATCACATTTAAAATTAAACTAAGCCAACTCTAAGCACTATTTTCGGAATCGCATTAGTTAGTTAATTATTAGCAGGCAATTCAGCTGAGCGTCAACAGTCCCAGCAGCATCATTTGCTTACGAGGCCACGACGGCGAGTGCAATCTTGGGGACTACAACATGGCAGTGGCTAACTTTCTTACATTTAGTGTGAATTCAATTCTCTCGAGTGTTCCAACAAATCGAATTAAAATAACATTGCCATCTGAGACAACAATCAAATGCATCAGCTACCCAGCAAATCAGACAGGATGGAAAGTATGGTTCCAAGGGGCCTCAATATGGATGAAGCTAATTATATGCAACCGTCTTAGGCAAAACACACTTGGAGCCGCTCGTTTTACAATGGCCGAAGCACCCTCCCATCGACCAACACTTAACTCACGCACATAGCTCAAGGACTGAACAAAAAGTGTAAACCACGACACAGGAAAAACTGGACCAACAGCTAAACCATAAGTATTATGAGAATCAATCCACTTCCAGCGAGTATTCCCAAACACAGGGACAGGCGCGATAACCTCACCGATCATAACAAAATGGCAAAAATGTTGTGATATATGGAATTTACTTGCGATGATTGCAGAACATGCAAGTACCAACTAAAGGAACGACAAAACCAACCTAGGCCAAAACACTTGCATATTTACTAGTCACCTGACAAAATAAATCTTTTTATCGTACAACCGCCATTGCGAAATACGCAAACAAACAATACTGACAGTTCGGAACTATTCAAACATCAGTAATTTCAATGGAATGTTATGGGCCAAGTGGTGATGGAACGTGATGGAATGCGAAATGGAGCAAACCAACTTCAACTGTTGGATGGAGAAACGTTCGCTGGCCGCAGGAAAACTGGCGAAAGTGGTCGATCCGTTATAAATGATGGATATAATGATAAAATTTCACGCGTTCAGTCTCTTTCGGGTGCAATTTGGATAGTGATATTAAGGGGCCTCCAATGGTTAAGATTAGGAAAAGAGAATGTCAGCCAAGCAGAATCTTTAATTTTGTTTCAAAAATGTGCAAACTTTCTAACATAGGTTAAGGGATCTAGAATTAAATTATTAAGTGATTGGATTTATTTGAATTAACGGTGTGAATTCAGAATATAATTGTAAAATGGATTTGGAGGCTTGAGCTTTGATTCGATTTTGCGAAATTGACAGTCGTATAAGTGAATTTGTGAAATGAACCAAGAGTGGCTACGAAGTATATGGTAAGTGGCAAAGTAGGGATTGAAGGATTAGCTTTCAAATAGGTGTGGAAAGATTAACGAAAACCTATTTCTGCGAATTTTTCATTTGATATTTCAGGAGCTGAGAAGTTTTAGTTTCCTTCCTTTTCGCGGGAAAACGTATGTGGTGAAATAGGAGTGATGGCCCTGGTCGAAGATTTGCACTTTAGACGACAAGGTGACTCCAGGGGAAAGAAAGCAAGTGCGTGGTGTCCCGCGACCCGTCTTCACGAATTGGCCGATCATCCTTGAGGTCACGTGTTAGAGCGGATGAGCTCCAGTTACCAAGTGGCATGGAATATAGAAATGTTCACGTGTTATACCCATAGTAATATGAAGATATATATTGTAATGAATCAGTCGACGCCGCTGGCAACCACTACCAATACACCTTGCTGCCATGTGGCTTTCCATCTCATGGTCTTGACGGCTTCCCGTCCCACACCAGTTTTGTCGTCGTGACGACTTCCCATCCCACACCAGTTTTGTCGCGGGATGTCAAAGTCGAGTGACAGCCACATGGCGGGTGTGTGTCAGTGGTGAGTCGTGAGTTAGGTTAATTAGCGAAGTGCCTGGAAAAAAAGGTTGACTACGTATTGTGAAAGATTTAACAGGTCATGTTTGGCGCAGAAGGAGCACGTGAACAGGGGAAAGTTACGTTTGACAACAGAACTTTGCGACACGTTTGAAATATGCTTTATTTCTAAAGTGCCGCCACATCAACGTGATGTTCCTCTTGAAGTGTCTCTACATACGGAAAAAGGGGTTGAGTTGCTTGAAAAGCCTGCCTCCTGCTTTGTGAGTCAATGTAAAATATAGCTAAGGTAAATTCTACAAGTAGTGTATGTTCTATGTAGTTGTTAAGGAATGCTTATATTTACAGCCAGACCCTGAAGAGTAGCATAAGTAAGGAAAGAAAACGTACATGCATCACAGGGACCTTAAGATATGGTCTCTCATTGCCTTCTGTGATACTTTGTGCAAGGTTGGTAGCGTGGACCACATCGCCGGCACTGATACTGGTTTGAATATGCACATTTTGCCATAGACACTTATACTAAAACCACCATCTCCGTTCTAATCGTTTTGATGCAGGACTCCTCAATCTCTCGTTTGTGCTCCTCTGTCGCACCATCTAATGGTTTTGTACTATCACGTTTCTCCATGTATGACGAAGTTGACTTTCTTCCTTTCGAATCAATATTAACGTAAGTCGTTCGAGATACAATTGCCAAATAACGAGTAAGGCCAGGGTGATGAGATTCCAGTTTTACTGCCATCTTTAAAGTTTCTTCATGCCGTAGTAAGTAAAACATAGATTGTAGATGCTGTTGAGTTTCCGAATTATGGCCGGACAAACATTGTACAAAAGATAGTACAATTGCTTCAAAGCTACTTTTGGATAAATGCGGTGTGAAATATCGCATATAATGAAACATGTTTTCTACTCTATCTACTTCGGTTTTTAAAATATATAAGATTGAATTGGCCGATTTTTGTGTCGAGCTGCAACGAATTCGGAATGGGAACAAATACTTTAGAGGACGCGATGAGCGTATTGATACGATTAAGATTGCAAATAAGTCACATATGATATCTCACCAGTGCTAAGGCTGCTGGAAAGTTGCGAGTGTTTGTATGAAGGAAGTGAACTCGAATTTTTAAGTTATTTATTAAAATCTCATATCCCCAATGAGTGAAAACTTAGCATATGATTTTGGAAAGTTTTGCATTGGGAAGTTAACAGATTCTTAAATGTTTTTCAAACGGGAAGAACACTTTAAATAGATAGGTTTGGGAGTAAAGTAAGAAAGCAAAAAAATAATGTTACACGAAAAAGTATTTGCTTTGTTTTGGGTTATTTGATTTTAAAGTATTTACACCTTTATTACGAAATATCCGCTGGGATTAGCCATAACACGTACATTTGCATTATTTACTAAAACTTACGAAATTTCTTGAATGGAAGCGAAAGGACGTTATCAATATGGTAAAAGAATAGAATATATACTAGCTATGTTTGAAATGTTCATATTTATCTTTGCAATTCATTGTAGTCATGGCATGGACACTTTGTTAGGAATAAGTAAAATACCTTGTCAGTAAGGGGAAATTCATACTTTCCAACTGTTAATTTTTTTAAAGAAACAACTTTAAACAAGTTGGGTAAACAGACCTACGCTCATGTCAGAAGGGTTTTGTATTCAATTTACAAAATGCAGTCACCAGATCGAATCACATTAAGAAACATGTCAAAGACGATTTTATTGGAGAAAATATGAAATACGAAGATCATACTATTATTAACAAAGTTGAACGAATTTCGACTTCTGAGGTTTTTGGTATTGGTATACTCATTAATATCTCCCTTGATAATTATTTCACATGTCCAGCCGCGACGGAGGAAACACATTTTTCATGTATTTACCCCCTGTGCCCCACTGAAGCAAAAACTGGCAGTTTAACAACTGTTTTGAAAAGCTTCCATGTAAACTTTTATTTCATACTCATATCAGCTACGTTTGATGAATTTATTTTTTCAGGGGCCACTCTCCTGTACTGTTATCATCGATTAATGGGCAATTTTTTCGAATCCTAGAATGGTTACAAAACCCTTTTGCTAGGAGCTCTCTCCCGCCTCCTTGACTTGTTTCACTTATAAGCATTAATTGTAGGTACTGATCTACAGTCATTTATTAAATTGAATCAAGTGTTCAAAGCATGCACCTTAAGCGTTGAAGTTGGGAAAAAATAACTCAAAATTATTCAATCTTCCCATTTAAAACAGCCACTTTCTTGTTTTACGATTACTGATACCACCAGCTCAACCGATTCTCAAAGATATACATGACACCTATCATTCCTGAAATTTTCATGCATATTCTAGCAAAACTGTAGTGTCTGAGTCGGTAAAAGCGCATGTTGTTCTATAGCCATATGTTGCCATAGTAATAAATGCAGCGCATATTGTTCCATAGTAATACGGGAAAATTCAAACCGCTATAACTTCGCTAAATATGATTCAATCTTTATGAAACTTTCAGAATAGATCAATCTTATAAATAGTCATCAGTGTACTGAATTTAATTGAATTTAAGGGCACCGTTAAGATTTTATTCAAGAAAACATAAAATCGATAAATCATACTATTACTAACAAAGTTGAGTGAATTGCGACTTCTAACGTATTTGTTGTTGTTGTACTCATCAAGACCTACATTCTTGATTTTTTTCAGATTTTTCGGATCACAGGTGTCCAATCGCGAGGGGGGGGGACACAAATTTTTCGTGTATTTCCCCTCCCTGTGCGCCCCTCGAGGCAAACTTTGCCAAACTTAGACCTGTTTTGAAAAGTTCTCATCGGGAACTTTCATTTGATACCCATATCGGCCACCTTCAATGAAATTTTTTTTTCGGGGGGTCACTCCCCTATATGGGGAGACCCCCCTTAAATGCCTTATAAAATTTTTTCATATTTGAACTTTGAAGAGATCACAACTTTACACCTACATACAAAATTTGATGTTTCTAGCTTAAGTAGTTTCCGAGAAAAACTGCTGTGACACACGGACGGACGGACGGACGGACGGACGGACAGACAGACAGACGGACAGACGGACAGACAGGACGCGATTTTAGAAGGGTTTTGTAAAATTATTTTACAAACCCCTAAAAAACATTATGAACCCAAAGACTATTCCGAAATTCTTGCCAATTTCTCTTTGACGTAACGCTGTCTACAATTTATTGTATTAAGCTATACTAAAATTAGATCACTGTCTAAACGATGCCCAAAATAAAGGAAATAGTTTTTCGATTAACAAGCAATAAAATATAGTTCACTATAAATACAGGATGTGGCGCCAAAATCCGGACAAAATTTAATTTAAATTTCCCCCGATTCTATAAGGTTTCGAGAGGTCGCGATTCGCGTAACAAATAGTTTAATACATGTGTTGAACATTCATAACCTCGAAAAAGTCGCAATGTTGAAGCCAAGTGCAGAGTTCAATCAAAGAGCCGCGATCATTGAAAGTGTTCGCGCTGGGCGCTCAGCCATAGGAATCATTCGATTCTTCGGCTACCCAAGATCGACTGTGTATGAAGTTATTGCGAAATATAATGAATTGGAGAAGTCAGACAAAGGTTCTGCGACACCAGCAAGAAAACTCTACTCCAGAGAACGCGTTGTCAGGACCCCCGAAATCATGAAACGGGCTCAGGAATTGATTTTGGAGGATCCGAGCCAGTCAATCCGAAAACTGTCGTCAGTTGTCGGTGTAAGGTAGATAGCTATGCGTTGAATCGTGGAAGAGGACCTCTGCTGCAAGTTTTGTACAATTAAAATAAGACAGATGCTTTCTAAAGCTGCAAGGACGAAACAAGGCTGCCGGACGCCTCTGGTTTTTTCTGATTTTGGCCTCCTAACAGCCCGTACTTGAATCCTCTGGATTACTATGTATGGAGCGTGGTTGAACGGGACACTAACCAATGCAGACATCCATACGTCGCTTCATTGAGAGCCGCTATTGAAGAGGCATTCGCCGAAACGGACCGTGCTGCATTAAAATGGGCCTGCGAACGCTTCAGACCGAGGGTAGAGGCGGTTATCGAAGCACAAGAGGGTTACATAGAGTGAGTGTGTTTTTTATGTTTAACAAACAATTTATTAAAAGAAACAATTATAAACTTTCCCATTTTTGCAACAAAAATTATTTTTCAATTCAATGTTTAACTTGTCCGGATTTTGGCGCCGCACCCTGTATACATACATACTTTTAATAATTGAAAAGAAAATTTATATTTACAAACACTTCTGTAAAAAGGAAAGATCAGACTGAATAGTGACAAATCAAACAATGTTCTTATACGCCCCAACTTCGAAAATTACCCAAAAGTTAAATGCATTTATCTTTCCGGTTATTTGAAGTAAATATAAAAATTAAATTAATGATAAAATCGACCACGATTACGAACTCAATGAAGCTATTAATAAAACCGCAATAATACATTCACATCCATTGTAATACTCAGTTGCGTAGTACTTATAAACCTTGCAAAAAAAACTACTTCTTTATTTTATATTTAGATTATTTATTTTTTTTTATTTAAAGAAACATTTTTTTATATCAATACACTTAAGGAATCAGGAAAAGTAGTCAAAATTGTAAGTTTCTCTTCTAATTTAATTGCAAAATCATATTGAGCACATATTAGGCAAAGTAGTAAAACTTGAAGTCAAATTTTTAGCGAAATGCTACAACATATGTTGTGTATGTAATTTGATTGATGAACGCCAATTATCCTTATTTTCGAATGAAAACACGAGAAAAATTATAAAAATCTGACCAGAAAATTACTAACCAAAATGAATTGCTAAATTAACTAAGACTTTGCTTTCCAGTGGCCCTTCTTTTTCAAAAGCAGTGACAGTGCATGGTAGGTATGCCGGGAAGAAGCTAGGGCTTGGAAAAATCAGATTTGCGTCGCGCGCGTTACGAGGTACCTTTGTTGGCTTTGTTTTTTTTATTAGCGTAACTTTCGTCGGGTTCAAGTTAACGTAGTGTATTTTTCAGCACCGCGTCGTTAAAATTCGGGAACACGAAATGGAAATTAGATTTTTGTGATGAAGAAATACTGAATAAAATAAAGTAGGTTTCTTTTCCGTATGTTTGTGTTTCCGACACGTAGTTGATCGTAATCCATTTTAAGACCCGCGACCGAAATCCTCTCCGATCTAGCTGGCCGACAAGCAGCCACTGCAAAAATGGATTACGGTGCACAGACTGGTTGACCGGTTGGTACCACTCGTTGGCACGACTCAGACTTCACGTCTAGAACCGACGAGAGGTCGGTTCCGACTTCGTTCGTGAAATCAGACGAGAAAAATCATTATAATATATATATATATATATATATATATATATATATATATATATATATATATATATACATATATATATATATATATATATGTATATATATATATATATATATATATATATATATATATATATATATATACTGCGACAACGAAGTATCCACAGATTGCAAATGAAACGCAAAATATTTAATTATTAATCAATATTTATTTTGTCGCCTTCAAAGTAATCCCCATGAGATGCACTACACTTATGCCAACGATTTTTCCAGGCCTCGAAAAACTTTTCATCCTTCAGCGAGTTTGTGACAAAAAAGTACCCGGAAATTGCAAATAAAACGCAAAATATCAAAAATCATCAAAACCACACTGAGCCAAATCTACTCGTAGTGAATACGGAGGTTGATCGATGGAATTTCTTGCATTTTTGGCTTCGAATTCAGTCACAATAAAAAAAATCACAAAATCGCAACGCATTACTGACGTGTACCGACTTAAGCAGCTGCTGTAAACAAACTGGTTGACTGATACATTTACATTGAAATATCATTTAGCTGGGGAATTTAAATTACAATTTCCGGATACTTCGTTGTCACAGTGTATATATATTGTAGTGAAAGTAGGTATATAATAGGTTCGTGAAGGACTGCAGCGATGGTCTGCTGCCTCAGCAGAAGATGATGTTGGGATCCACTGAGATTGGCCTTGTCTAGGGACGCGTGACTGCACTGGAAGGCTTGCATTGTGGTGTCGTGGGGCGGGTTCAGTCCCTCAGCACAAGAACCCACGACAAAAGAATTCCGATGTCAAATTAAAGTCAACCGAAGTCGAAAAAAGGAGGCAACCAACTATGGGTTGGAAATTGCTGACGAAAAAGGACAAACTGGACCTAGGGAAGACAGACAGACTTAGACAGACAGACTTAGGAGGGCTTCGTCGTTACCCGACGATTCTTATGGCCCATAAATAAGAGTGGGGCATCCAGATGGAGGCGGTGCCCCCTCGCACCCTCCCAACCGGATCAAGATCCAACATTTGAGTGGAAAACTCATACAAACATAATTTGCATGAACTTTCCCATCAAATGAGAAATATAGACGAGACCAATTTATGTTATAGAATAATGTGATCGAGTCACATAACTCTATACCATAAAAGAAGACGCGAGCGGAAGGCCACTCTACCCGGCAAGAGCCCCTGTTAAACAATAAAAAACGGGATAGCGCGCCCGATGGCTAGCCCATTTGAGCGGAGGAGCCTGCCATCAATGCGGGTTCTATACCCGGTCAGGTATAACGAAATGGATAGACCTTCGGTTACGGTTTAATAACGCATTTTATTATTATATTTTAAAATTTCTTGCTGATATTTTTCCACAATGTCTTGGGGAAATTATCATCGAAACTTGCAGCACGTTAAATAAAATTTTAAAAGAATATATACAGGTAGGTGCCTAGTAGGATTCTGAGTGATATGCAAGCCAATCTGTTTATCATTTTTGGGTGCCGAAAACAGAACAAGTATGGATGAGAGTTTCAGATGAGTTTAAAACTGCATGGAACTTTCTACACTGCATTGGTGCTATCGATGGAAAACACTTCGAAATTAAAAAACTTGCTAAAACCGGATCGTACTATTTTAATTACAAAAAGCGGTTCATCATTATTTTACTTGCGGTAGTCAATACAAATTATGTGTTTTTAGTGGCTGAAGCTGGCGCAAATGACCGCACGTTGGGTGGTGGTGTGTTTTCGAATAGCACGTTTTTTGAAAGTTTAGAGAGCAACGAAATCAAAATCCGTAATTGCAGTCACCTTCCAAATGGTTTCTTGGAGCCAATACCATATGTATTTTTAGGCAATGATGCGTTCCTTACTTCAAGATTCCGGCTTCTCCTAGGTATTATAAGTTTGAGCCCTGAAAAAGTAGCCACAATCACGCTAACCACTTGTTATTTGCACAACTTTTTGAGAAAAAATAATTAATCTATTTGCTAGCAAGGAAGGGTATACGTTGAAAATATAAATACCTGCAAAATCGAGTTTTTGGAGAAATGAGCCTCAGCAGCTTTGTGGACTTGTACCATCTAATTCAAGAAAGCCTTCTGCCAATACAAAAGCCAGGCGATATTTTGATACCTATTTTAATGGAATAGGAGGAATAGGCAAAATTGTTATTTAAAAAATAACGCATAGTTTTTGGAATATTTTTTATTCTTTGAGAATTCAAACTGGAATCTAATTTTTTAACATACATATTTAATTACTTAGTTACATCGGGAAAGTAATCAGTCAAAAAAATAGCAAACAATATTAAAATATATCGTTAATTCAGTCTTTTGTTTTGTTTTCTTATTGAAACTAATAAAAATCACACATATTTTAAGAGAAGCTTTCATCTAATAATAACTACTGCACATCACTGTAAATACCTGTATCAACTTGAACATGAACGCTATTTGCGTATGTTGGGAAGGAATGGGTTACTCGGGAACTATGTGATCTTGATGCCTCATGGGAAGAATTATACAATGGTAAGTGAGTTTAGGAGACAGAGGAAAGGGCGGAAAAGTGATTGGAAGAATGGCTACGGACAGAGTTTAGGTAAAGTAGTTCAAGCTGACCCAATACTAGAATTTCTTTAATAGCCTTTTTGGCAATAATTTACTGAGTTGGAGATAGTTTCCTATAGGAAGTAGCCCAATTTATAGTGAAAATACAAGCGCCATCCTTTTTTCTTCTTTGTTGGAGAGTCGCCCAAGTGCTTCCTTCAATAAATTATTTATTTCTTCCTTTTGGGTTACCACCGATTTCTTCCTTTTTAGTGAACAAAAAGAGGAAGCAATAGCATCAGAAGAATGTTCACTACCTTCCTAAAGTAAAAACAAGTCAATATTCAGGTGGTAATCAAGATTAATTATAGCTCTGAATGAAATACTGTAGTCAAGAAATAATAACCTTTGCAAATTCAAAATGAGTTAATTTAAAGCGGCTAAAACTGATTTTTTTATACTTGTAAAACTTTCCATCACATGAATTTACATTCATCTATTGAATTAATAAGTGTATAATATCAAATCTTGTTCTATTTATAATATCCTGAGAACATTCTTTTTCTAAAGATGCATCACTTTTCTATTCAAATATGCAATATCAAAAACAGCACTAATGAATGTTTGTGTTGTGCATCGCGTTTTAAAAAGGTTGTACTGATGAAAGTTTATTTATTTTTTATTTAGGTTCCAAACATCAAGGAAAAGATACCGAGGAATGTTTATATAACGTTGCATCAGAGCAAAAATGGATTTCAAAAATAAATATGTATTTATTTAAAATAGCATCCGTTGCAATTCCACAAACAAAATTAGTTACAATCCCAGGAAAATAGATTTTGGGTGATAATTTCATTACAACATGTCTCTATATCGAGCGTTTGTCCTGTAGCGCTCACAAAATATAAATAATGTTGAGAACCTTGTTGTCAACTACCCCCACGCTTGCTTTAACATAGTCACCAACATCAGGCTCAACGCACCAAAATCAAATCGATTTGATTTACATCAACCTCAGCTTCAACATTGTTGACGACATCGAAATCAGTCATCAACTTGTCCATACACATTCAATATTGTCGTCTACATGACTTTTTGATGACTCTAGTTGACGACTAAATTGATCTTCAATGGGCCCTATAATGCGAATGAATCATATACGAGTATGTATGTGCAATGAGACGCAAATTAACTGCAAGCGAAAGTGAAACGTAATGAATGATTTAGCATATTTTGACGGAAGCAGAGGCTATTCAATGAAAAATTAGAACAAGGTCCGCGAACATCGCAAATTGTTGGGATCACTGATTTCACGTTCCAGGAGCCGCAACTGAGGCAAAAAGACAAGCAAGTCAGTTAGTCATTAAAGCCACGAGTTAACGGTTGATTTGACAATATATGATCCACTGCAGTGTCTCTGGCATTAAGTTTGAACTTATCAAAAAGTAGTTATTTGTGTTCAGATGAAGCCTTATGTGCTGACAACTTAGTCACGTGGAATGAGTTCAGTGGAAATTACAAACAATCAAAGGATACATTCAAGTACAAGAATGAAGATAAGTAAACTTCGATTAACTTGTTTTGTCGAAAAAACAGCCAAACGAATATGAAGCCCTGCGTTGAAATTTTAAAACTTAAAGCCTTTTTGAGAACACTCTTGATTGCAAACATATTTGTGCACCCTTGAATAGCCTGTTCTGCATCTTTTTGGAAGTGTGCGCAAATTTTTTTCCAATGCCACTGAAAGTTTTGCGATTGGTTAAACATTTATTTATTAACATTTCTTAATACTGAATGAATATTGTTTAACTGGTTGAAAAAGTGTATATTCCACTTGTCTTTGTCGATTCGAGCTTCTTCTTCTTAGCACTACAGCCCCTTTCGGGGCTTCACTTCCTGCAAATAGCGTCTCTAACTGTCTCCGTCCATTGACCGCGTCCTCCAATTCCTAAATTCCAGCAGTGATGAACTGTCTCCGTCGACCGAGTCACAGTAGCATTTCCTCGGTTTCCCCACTGGTCTCCGGCCTTCAGTTCTCCCAACGAATACCTTTTTGGGTATCCGTTGTTCATCCATACGATTCATGTGTCCAGCCCATCGCAGCTTCTGCAGTCTTACAATCGTTGAGACTTTAGGCTCGTCAAAAATTTTTTACAGCTCATGGTTGTATCGAATTCACCATTGGTCCCCGCCTAGCTTTGCTCCAATTATTCGCCTCAGGACCCGTCGCTCAAAGGCGTTCAATATATTTGCGGATGCTGGGTTTAGAATCCATGTTCACGGTGTTATCACAGATTTGTATACTTGGAGCTTTGTTTTCCTGTGTATGCAGCTGGTCTTCAATATTGTCAAAACTGAAGAAAAGACTTTATTGCGAGGTGCATTCTTCGGCGTATTTCGTTTCCTTCATTACCCGTTTTCATTATTTTGGCGCCTAAGTACACAAATTCGCTCAGATTTTCTATACTGTATTCGCCAATTGCGTATATTGTGTATTTGAGAAATTTTTCCTTGACTGCTTTCATTGATTTGTAGCCCTACTAGTTCTGCTTCGCTGTCGAGTTTCAGGAAAAGTTCTTTAGGAGTTGTTAATGACCGTGACCAAATGTTAATGTTGTCTGCATAGGCTACATTTTGGCCTGATTTGTATAACAATGTACCTTGCGTATCGGCAGAAAGCTTCCTTTAACGTATTCCAGAGCCAAATTGAAGAGCAATAGGGCCAGCCCATCTCCCTGCTTTAGTCCGACATTTGTGTCAAAGGCATCGGTGAGTTGTTATCAAATGTAAATTCTGTATCATTTTCTTCTATATTTAATTTAAACGTTTCCTTTTAATAATATTCTTTATGATATTTAACTTTTATTATTATTTAAAATCCTCTTCATTTTTCTTTACTTCTGTTCTGGAAGCTAAAATTTCGGAGATGAGAACACTGATTTAGTGCATCCCATCCGTGTATTACATTGCCGAATGCAATCTAACTCGGCTGAGCGAGCAGTTGGATTTGATTTACTGTTGCAACACAGGGCAATTATGGAAAATTTGGAAGGGTCGAAGGGTCCGACTTGAGATCGCGAGACCGCAAGCACGCCGGGGAGTCTGTCTACCAGTCAACTACCCAGCATAAGTGAAGCTTCGATTTTGACTGGCATATCGTAACGTGTCTATCTGTTCCAAATACAAAGCAAAATATATTTTCAATATATTAAGATCGCGAAGTTTAATTTTCAATCGTTAGTATGTTGGCTAAATCACAATACGAGTATAATGACGCAACGAGATATGTGTACTGTTAGAAAGGCCAGCAATTGTGTCTCGATTCTCAGGTAGTGCGAAGTTTCACCCTCGACCACTAATTTGCGTGAATGGCTGATTAGACGGGATGAAGTGAAGAGAAAAGATTTGCAACATCATTATTGAAACATTTCATGCATTATGCCAATATTATCTTTATCTTGAGAGGAGTGAATGACTATGGAAGTGCTCATCCATATGTGTGGTGGAAGTGTTTTTGCTTGGGTGTGCAAAGGTTTCTCCCTCCCTCAAACCATATTTGAAAAAGCTAGTCTTTAGCTGCCAGAAATAATCAGGTGCTCACAGAAGAACGAGAAATACGGAAACAACTACAACGACATTCCAAAGTTAAAGCTTCTCGGTTATCTGATGGGCTCAAGTCTAGTAAGATTCGCCAGCATCGCAATGTTTTGTCTAGTTTGCTTTAAGTAGGAAAAGTCGAGGACGTGGAAATGCCAGATGGGATTGAGAAAATGATATCATAATATCTGAATGAACGGGATACTGTTTATTTTACGAACCAATGTTGGATACGGGGTGTTCGCAAGAGATAAGTGGCAAAAACGAAATGGGATGATGTTTCCAGATAGTGAAACTTTGTTCGTCATTGATATTGAAAATTCCATTTAAATAATCCGTTTCGGGTGTACGAAAATAAAACGCCGTCGTACTGTTTTTCGTTTTCCGGTCTAACGTCGAGTGTACATTGAGCGCGAGCCCAACGATTTTTACTGGTATATTTTTTTGCTTTTTCACCTGAGCCAGCGACTTTCGTAGATTGCGCGTTAGACGGAACAAACGAGGAGGCAACAAGATCGGACGATACCGTCGAAAGTAAAAAACGGTCTAACCTTGCTAAATAGAATACTTTCCGACGACCAGGTGTGATTTTTGTTCATAAAAGGGCACAGATGTTCCAAGAAAGTTAGACCACAGTCGCTTCACATGGAAAAAAAAAGATCAATTGGACGAAGAGAATACAAACCCGAAGGGACCAAAGGCTAAATGAATTATTGAAAAAAATGTTTAACCAGATGAATTGTATTCAAAAAGTAGCTACAACGAAACCACTTCCGGATGTAGTTGACCCATACCAACTTGTCTTCACATTATATCTGATTAAGGAAGTTGTCTTATGTTCAGTGCAAGAGTCTCATTTAGAATTTACCGCACCATTTTCATTAATTCGAAAGATTTCAGGCAACACTCACATCACAAGCGAGCACCCGGCGAGGGTGCGGGTAAGTATCCTTTTATTTGCCTATGATTTAAATTAATATAAAATTTTTTTTATATCATATTTTCTTACGATTTTCGGAAAATATGGTTGGTAACTAATATTTATAGTGGTATGTGTGGTCTAATGGTTAGAGCATGAACTCGTAAGCCGAAGGTCCCAGGTTCAAATCTCGTTTGGAGAAACGTGATTTAGTTCAGGGGATTTTTTGGACAGACTACGAGTGTTCCCTCAGTGGTGATATGTACTGATTTAATCAGATCATATCATAGCTTAGCAGGCACACGAGAGCATGGTACTGATCAAACCAACTTCCGAAAAAATCAATACGGTCATGCAAATGAGATACTCTAACTATCTCTAAGAGAAGGCCCGAGAGGGGCTGTAGTGCTACAAAGAAGAAGAAGAACTAATATTTATAAAATTTTTCAGTAAGTTTATATCAAAATATTGTATTATAATTTGAGTTATTTGGGTATACTTAATAGCGATAAAGATAATTTTTCACCGATAACTTCCATTATAGAATTATGTTGTTTTTTCTCGGTGCTAATAAACAAACAAATTCTGGTTGTAAATGCATTGCTATATCTTGTTTAGTGATGTTGAAGTTCGGAAAAAAGTAAAAATACAAAGAAACATGATCTCTAAGTTGAAACTCGGTGTTTTCCTTTCGGTGGGAACCTGACCGGATATGGGACCCGCAATGATGTTAGGCCACTCCACTAAAATGAGCTAGCCATCAGGCGAGCTCTCCCCATTTATTGGGTTTCAGGTGATCTTGCCCGGGTAGAGTGGCCTTCCGCTCGCGTGCCCCATTATGGGATAGTGTTATGTGATTCCATCACATAATACTATAACATAAATTGGCCACGTTTATATTTCTCATTTGATGTAAAAATTCGTGCAAATGTTACATGTTTGTATGAGTTTTTCACTTAAATGAGAAATATATGGCCACGTCTAGATTTGGATCTTGATCCAGTTAGGAGGGTGCGAGAGGGCACCACTTCCATCTGGATGCTCCACTCTTATTCGTTGGCCATAAGTATCGTCGGTAACGACAAAGTCCCTCTGAGTCCGTCCGTTTTCTAAAGGTCCTTTTTGTACTCTGGACCAGTGAGCTCATAGTCCTGAGCAGGCTACCTCCTTTCTCGACTCCGGTCGATAATGATAGAACCTTTTCTAAATTCGTGGATGCAAAAAATGTTTTTGTAGCGGGTGTTGAGCTTGGCGGAAAAACCCCGCCCCACGACACCGCAACGCTTGCCTGCCAGACAAGGCCAATCTCGGCGGACCTTACAACCCTCTTTCGCCGAGGCAGCATACCATCGCTACAGTTCTTCACGGATATTTATATCTACCTGTTTCACTACAATATTGCCAATTTTATCACGACATAGCGTGGTTTTGGGCTGATAACCACATGTCAGGCCTTTCACTAATCTTATGCTTGTCTTGTATTGTTGCTCGCTAGGCTCACATCTATTCTCCTCAATTGGTCGTCATAATATTTTTTTTTCTTAATCCTAATTATCTTATTCGCTACTCTTCTGAGATTTTCAAAGTGTTCTCTCTTTGTCCTGGTTTTCCTACCTACGTGTTCTTTGTACGCCTGATTCTTTTTATCTAACGCATTCTGGCACTCATCATCGAACCAATCATTCCTCTTGGGCCGGGCTTGATGTCCGATCGTCTGTTCTGCCACGGCCCTAATAGCCACTTTCACTTCCATCTAGAGCTCGTTGCTCGTCTTTAGCGATGCGTCTGAGAAGATGAGAGCCAGCTGGTTGTCGAGAGTCTCCGTGAAATCTTTGACTACAGACGCCGTTTGGAGCCTTTTGATGTAAAATTTTTGTAGCGTGCTGGTCTTCACCGAACATGCCTTTGACATACGACATCGATAGGTTAATTTGATCAAGTTATGATCTGAGTTACAATTGGCTCCTCAATATGTACGGACGTCAAGTGTGCTCGAGGCCCAACGTTGTTGAATTAGACCGTAATTGATCTGTGCTGCCATCCGGTGATAACCAGGTCATTTTATGAATGCATCGGTGTGGAAAGCAAATTGAACGTATGACTAGATGACTGTACATGCAAAGTCAATCAGGCGCTGACCGTTGATTTGATCTTACTGTCAGATAAATTGTTTGATCTTTACATGAATTACAGCACAATTTAAACTACAATAACCCCCATTTAATTTTGTATCTACTTTATTTAAAAACAAATGAATTATTAATAACTGTAATCTGCTTTTTCTTTTCCCCCCCGAAAGGGATAAGAAATCGCAACGGGGGGATACATATTCTAATATAGACCTCATAGGGTTGCCTTAATTCTTCGTTCAATTTAGGGGCTTTCACGCCAAAGGATGATAAGCCACTGAAGATGGGCCTAGTCATCTGGACCATTTTCTAACATTAGCAAGCTTCCCCGTTTAAAACGGGAGGATTACTTATGTCATCAGTAGGTTAGGCAGGAAAACACAAGACCCCCTTCGGTTTCTGTCAGGTTTCGTTGTTTCTAAATTGCATGCGTGAAAATTTATTTAGTAGTGTGGACTTTGCGTTGGCGAAAAGAACCCGCTCCATGACACGGCAGAAAACTAGCTGCCAGCACGCGTGCGCATTCCAGCGATTCCCGGAATCTTAGCTCGCTGAGGTAGTTAACATCGCAACTGACCTTCACGGACCAATAAAACACTCGATAAAAAATATTACAGTTATTTCTTTAGAAAAATGAAACGTTTAAGTATCCTTTATTTCTTGTTTTTCTATTAAAGTGCTATAGTTTGTTTATTATCGAAAGATATATATTTAGGGGGCAAGATGCTACCTTCTTGTCAATTACAATTGATACTGAACAAGAAGAAACTTCGTTCCGAAACATATGCATATGTCAAAAGAAGAAAAAATAAATTTTAGGATTTTTTATAGAAAATCGACAAAATAGGGTAGTTCGAATATGGAAAACATGGAAAAATAGACACAAAGATACGTTTGAGGTTATTTGAAACAAACGTTTAAAATCTACATAAAACACTTACGTACATTGAGACAATGCACTTTTATTTTGAATGGCAGACACTCGGTATAATATGGCTAAATAATTAGAAAGCTATTATACTTTCAATAAAAACATTCTCAACCATATTTTTAAAAAAATATGTGGTATCTAGTTATATCATGCCCAATATGTATATTGGACGTCTTGGATATTCTCGTTTTGCGGAGGAAATTGTTCATAAAAAGTGCCTGTTCTAATTGCATTATCAGCACATTAAATGGTCTAATGTTTAGCACCACTAATATTTGCACAGCAACAACTATTTCTCCGTCACAAACATTTTCCGGGCCAAAAGACTTAATTACGTCAAGCAAACATAACTCATTTATCTAGGAGTTACATTACTCTAGGGTACAAAGCATTTATTCATTAGTGGAAATAGCGACACATATCCAGCAAGTCCTGAAGAGCCTCCCTTTTCTTCTAATTACCCGCCTATAAAACTTTATTGAGCCAATCATAAACTTTACTATAAAGTAAAGGACGACCGAAAAGACCAACTTGAATTCGGTGGTTTTTGGGTTGAACACATTAACTTCCATTTCAAAGAAAAAAATTTAATAACATCAATAAAAACTGTATAAGCTTTGCTCTGCCACCCCCACATTAGAAGTATTAAAACCACAAGCGGAAAATTAACAAACGCTGGAGCGAAGATGTTTCAAGGAAATAGAGAGTATCAGCTGCAGGGTTGACTCTATATAAATTGTTAAAAATCTCAAATATGTGGAGATATATCAAAGATTCTACCGCAAAAAGATAGCAGCTGAGAATTTGTGAAGGATCCTGCAACAAATGAGTTGGCAACAAACTTCATTCAAATACTCTCTTCGAAGAGCTTTCATTGATCAAAACCAGACACAGATATTATTCTTTTTGTGACAACCCTATCCACTCCTTATCGTACATTTGGAATGAGGACGAAAAGTCAACATGTCATTTGGATGTAATCACAAATACAAACTGTAACGATGGAATAAAGAGTACAAAGGATTCATAGAAATCACTTCAGGAGCATGAACGAAAGCAGAAGAGACTACTCGCATTCAGCACAAAATTATAAGGAAAATCATGCTTGTCATTATGGATGCGGAACGAGGAACATCATTCATTACGGACGTTTTGCCTTTTCATCATGTTCTCGTTTCTGTTATCCTGATGAATGTTCCACTTCAATTTAAATCTTATTTGCCGTTTGTAATATACAAGAAGAGATTTATGCGCATTACAGTGTTAACTTTTGTACGGTTGTGATAAGTATTCCAGTAGATAATCACGTATTTCATTTCAAGTGCTATATTAAGTGATATAATGAAATTATTACGAAAAGGTTTGGGTACATATTAATATTTGGGCGATTATTTATGTTGCCAGATTCCACAAAGATGTCTGAAATTTGCAACTTTTGAACTCTGCATCGAGATTTCTTTAAAATAAAGATAACCTCACTACAAATCCCGTAAAAACTCTTCGAAAATAATGTTTGTAGCTTTCACAATCAAGAAAGAGGCTCTTTACTTATTTTTTACAATACCCTATTGAAATCAGTAATTGTCCGTCCGTCCTTCAGTTAGTGCGTCACAGTAAATTTTCTCAGTAACTATAGAGGCTACAGTCATCAAATGTTTTGACCAGTTCAATGATTTTTGATTAATGCAAGCTTCGTAGTCAAAAAAATTTTTCATAGCTTTTAAGGGGGATCTGCCCATATAAGGATGCGAACCCTTAAAAACTTTTTTCCACCAAAGATAGTCGAAAGGGGTGTCAAATGAAAGATCTTGATGAAATTTCTTAATATTCGTTCTTAAAGTTGGAATATAGATGGCGGGATAAGCAGTGGAAATGTGGCGGCCATAAAAACTATTTCCGCTACTGAGTGGCACTGACATCATCTCGAGGAAGTTTGACTTTACACATCTGGCAACCAATCAGCTAGCAACAAGAAGACTTATCATCAGCTGCTCTCTTTGGCTTTTGGTCGTGAAGCAGACAAATTTAGTTTCAGTTAACGAAATGTGATATAATTAGATTTTTGCAATAAATTGTTATTTACCACATTAAGTGAGTTTAACGATTGCAATGTGCACGTCTTAAGCCACGGGATTCAAGGCGGCTATAACTGGTGACCCTATCATCGACGTGAGCCCCGGATAGGGGAGCACCCAATAAAATGTCGACTGTGGATTTGACAACCGGCATGTTCGTTCAACACACACCGCCGCCGGCAAGGCGCGACAACAATACATTGCTTGACATGCCATATGAACCAAGCAAGGATATGATATCTTCGCCCAAATTGTTGCCACCGGTGGATGCAGCAAGAAACTTTCCGCCGTCTGCGGAAGTTGCTTCTGTCAAAGACGTGAAATTTCCACCATTTTGGCGAAGCGACCCGACACTTTGGTTTGTGCAGGTGGTGGCGCAATTTTTCATCAATAAAATAACGTCCGACAACGCTCATCATTACACGATTATCGCTACTCTGGACATCGATATCCTGCAGCAATTATCTGACATTATCCGTTCGCCCCCAGTAACGAACAAATACGGTACGCCTAAACGGCATCTTGTCACCAGATTCTCTGAATCTAAGGAGCGATAGCTAAACCGGTTGCTCACAGCAGCAGACTTCGATGGAAAACAACAGTAACAACTACTTCGAGAAATGCAATATTTCGCACCTTTGGATTTGTCTGAGGACATCCTCAAAACATTGTGGATGAAACGACTACCAGTGGGTCAGATGCGTTCTGGCTGCTAGCGAGCACTTCAAACTCTACAAACTCGCAAAAATAGCAGACGGCATAGTGGAAAACAGTGTTTCGGAGTGGTAGACAACATAGATAAAATTCTGGAGTTCAGACTACACATAGCCGATCAGCAGTCACACTTAAATTTCCTAATCGACTCCGGATTGTCCGTCTCGATTCTGCCTAAACGCTTCGTTCAACTTCACGTTCAAAAATGCGAACATTATATGCCACCAAATACACCACAATTACCACGTTTGGTAAACGACCCTTGAAGATACACTTAGATTTCAAGCGTCTATTTGCGTGGAATTTTATTGTAGCAAATGTCTCTACACCAACTATCGGGGCGGCCTTCTTGACACATAACTGGCTTTTGATCAATTTAAAAAACAGAAGGCTATTAGATGACAATACTATCTGCTCCAGCCCAGGACAAATCGGTCTGGTTGATGTTTTCGGGGTGTCCACGACATGACACGATATCATTCAGCCTACAACTTACGAGACATCCTCAACAATATACACATCAGAACCAGCAAACCAAGTGGCACGTTTCATTGAAACAACTGGACCACCAGTTTTTCAACGGCCTCGATGTCTGACAGGCGAGAAACTGAAAGCAGCATGAGCAGAATCCGATCGGATGCTTAAAATGGGTATTTGCCGTACATCGAGGGGTCCTTGCGCCAGTCCCATCCATATGGTGGCCAAAAAATCCGGGGGCTGGAGAGTTTGTGGCAACTATCGCACACTTAACGCTCAGACAGTACCGGATCGATATCCAATTGCACATATCCACGACGTAGCTGACCGGCTTCACGGTGAAACTATATTTTCGAAGTTGGACCTAGAACGGGGTTACCAACAGTCCAAAGCCGACATAAAAAAAACAGCCGTTACAACACCATTCGGGTTGTTTGAATATTTGGTCATGCCTTTTGGCCTTAGAAATGCCACACAAACTTTTCAACGGCACATGGGCAACATCCTCTACGGACTGAAATTCGTCTTCTGCTATATAGACGATATCATCATCATGTGAGACAATGCTGACCAGCATCGAGAACACCTCAACATTGTCCGTCAACGACTTGAGCAACATAACTTGCACATTAAGATTGATAAGTGTGCTTTTGGTCAAATGGAGATTGAGTATTTGGGCTACACGACCAACAAAAACGGCTCACAACCAACACAGGAGCGAACCACTGCGCTGCTTATCTTCAAGCAACCTGAGACCATCATCAAGCTGCGTCAATTTTTTGGGGCCTGCAACTTCTACAGACGTTGTCTTAAAAACTCAGCCCACTATCAGGCATCGTTGAACGCTTTCTTAAGCAATAGCAAGAGAAACGATAATCACAAATGGAATCAGATTTCCAAATGTGCAATTGCGACCTTACAACTGCAGCCTTACTCGTCCATCCGGATCACAAATCACAACTTCAACTTGTCATTGACGCATCTGACATTGCTATCGGGGCAGCCGTAGAACAGCACGATGGTGAACACTGGCATCAACTCGGCTTCTTCTCTCGTAAGCTGAGCCCAACGGAAGCGCGTATGGTCGCGAACTACTAGCTATTTATGCCACAATCAAGTTTTTACGGTATATTCTGGAGGGTCTGCATTTTATTATCAAAACCGACCACAAGCTTTTAATCTACGCATTCGCTCAAAGCCTTGACAAAGCCAATCCGAGACAATAGAGACAGTTGGACTTCATCTCTCAATTTACGACGGAGATAGTCCACATCTCCAACTCGGAGAATATGGTAACCAACACCTTCTCCAGAATTAATACCATCAACATGCCATTCACCTTAGACCCAACTCAACTAGCCGAGCCTCAACAAGAAGACGACGAGCTTCGTGTGTTCCTAGACAACAGCAACAACACGAGATTACAAATACAAAAGCTGTCAATCGGTACTGCAACAGTTTACTGCGATACTTCAATGGGACACATTCTTCCGTACGTCCCACCGGAACTTCGTCAACAGGCTTTTGCTTCAGTTCATGGACTCACTCACCGGAGCGGCAAGGCCACCCTTCACAAACTGCGCCAAAAATACGTATGGCCCAGCATTCAGAAGGACACAATACGATGGACCGCAACTGCACCTCCTGTCAACGCTCGAAAATCCAACGACACAACCGGAACCAGCCCATCTCAATAAACGTACCGAACGAAAGATTCGATCATGTACACATCGAGATCGTCATTCTGCCTTTTGTAAGCGGGTATCGATACTGTCTTACCATGGTAGACAGGTTTTCACTGTGGCCAGAAGCAGTCCCCATGTAAGACATGACTGCGGACACAGTCGCCAACGCTTTTTACAACATCTGGGTTGCGCGTTTTGGAACTCCCAAAACGTTGACAACCGACCAATGCGCTCAAGTTGAGAGCGCACTTTTTCGAGCCCTTACTAATCTGACCGGAACCAAATGAATTAGTACAACACCCTATCATCTTGCGTCCAATGGTGCGATTGAGCCCTGGCACCGAACCTTCAAATCAGCTCTTATGTGCAGTCAACCAACATCCTGGATAGAACTACTTCCAACTGTTCTACTAGGATTGCGAACGTCACTCAAGGAGGACTTTGGAGCCTCACCTGCTGAATAACTTTACGGCGAACAGCTGCGTGTTCTGGGCGATTTTTTTACAAACGAGGGCATGCCAGCCGATCCCACCTTTTTTGTCGGGAAATTTCGCGGGCACATGCGACTCACCACATAAAAAGAAGCCTTTTTAGGGTATTGTAAAATCATTTTACAATACTTTACTAAAATTGCGTCCTGTCTGTCCGTCCATTCTTGTGTCGCACCACTTTTTCTCGCAAGCTACATAACCTAGAAACATAAGATTTTATATGTAGGTGCGAAATGGTGCCCTCTTCAAAGTTTTTCAAAACAGGCCTTAAATCAACAAGTTTTGTTTTGAGGGGTGCAGAGGAAGGGGAAATGTACGAAAATTTTGTGCCCAATTCTGGAAAGGGGGTACTGTGGCGATCATAAAAACCACCCCTGAGTGGCGCTGACATCATCTTGAGGAAGTTTGACTTTACACATCTGGCAACCAATCAGCTAGCAAAAAGAAGACTTATCATCAGCTGCTCTCTTTCTCGAAGCAGACAAGTTTAGTTGCAGTTAAAGAAATGTGATATATTTAGGTTTTTGCAATAAATTGTTATTTACCACATTAAGTGAGTTTAACGATTGCATTGCGCACTTCTTAATCCACGGGGCTTAAGGCAAAAAAAAAAACGAAATGTGAAAAGATTAAAGTAAAAATGTAACGTAAAAATAAGGAAAAACGAAATGTTAAAATAATAGAATAAAAATATTAAAAGATTAGAATATAAATGTAAAGTAAAAGAAAAATAAGCAAAAAAACGAAATGTGAAAAGATTAAAGTAAAAATGTATCGTTAAAAATAGAGAAAAACGAAATGTTAAAATAATAAAATAAAAATATTAAAAGATTAGAATATAAATGTAAAGTAAAAGAAAAATATAGGCAAAAAAAACCAACTGTTAAAAGATTGAAATAAAAATGTAAAGTAAAAATAGGCAAAAACGAAATGTTGAGAGATTAAAATAAAAATATAAATTAAAAAATAGGCAAAAACAAAAGAAAAGAAAATCCGGTTACCATCACGCACAACTGATCGCAAACATTACCAAGGAACGAATCAATCGCTGAGCGATAGGACAAGAATGGCACCACCTTTACAATTTTATCGCGACAAACGAAAGTATGCAATGAACTCTTTTTACGAGGCATCAGAGATTGGGCTGAGTCAACTGAACCACAACAAACTACAGGATCAAATGCACAATGATCTTCTATCAGCTCCACATTGAAGTCAATACATACTGTGTCGTCATCAAAAGCCGATGTGGGATTTTGTATGGTCTTGAATAACACTGGACTATTGCCTGATATGGATCGTCATCGCTTTGAAAAAACCATTAGTTCTTGATGCTGGCGATCTCGCAACTTTCTACTGAACCTGAATCTACTGACCCTGCGCACGATATCAGAACAAAATCTCCAACTTTTAATGTTAGACCCGTAAATGCACTTCTTGGAGAAATAGCAATTTTTCGTTCAAATTTGCATATTAATGAAAATATTCGCAAAAATCGTAATCAATGTTTGGGAATACTTACTGTAAGGAAGAGATGATACGAACGTTGGAATCAAACGCCAAATACCACTCCCTTGCAGCTGGCGCAAGGAGTTGAAGAAACTCAATCACTCCTTGTTTCCCAACGTTTGGGTTTAATTAGTTTGCTGGTACACTTTCCGGAAAAGCCTAGAAAACAGGAAAAGAACGTTTATACAAACGAGTAGCATCTAAGAGTCTTTTATACCAACCAAAAGTACAACCGCCAGAGACCTGCAATCGTTATGGCATTCTGCTCTATGTTACCGCGTCACGACATTCACTTTTACACTTCCGCATTAAGGCTTTAACGACACATCACCGACGAATTCAAAAGAAAGAAAAAAGAAATTAAGTGTAAAGCTCATAAGCTTTAACAAATGAAGCTCTATAAGTTGAGGTTATTAAAAATAAGTATATTATTTACTTACTACCTTAAAACTACTCAAAGTCAAAGTCAAAAGCGCTTTGTTCAATACTTATCGTTAGAAATTTTAAAAGAATACAAAGCAAATTCCAAGCAATAATAATATGAAAACTTAATGGCCCAAATGTCTCTCTAAATTTATACGTTATCAGTTAAACACATTTGATGAAAAGAAATACCATAGCAAATTAAAATTAATTAAAATTATTACATATTTTATGATTCGATTGGAAAAAGAACAAAAAAGCAACCAACACTATTGCCTTAAAACTACTCGTTTGCTGCATCCTTTGAACGATTATCCGTCGCTACCCTAACTACTTCCGCCTTATGCTCTACTACTTTGCTTAATGCTGATGCCACTGTAGACCTGGCCTGAAGTTATGTGTCAAACGGTCCCAGGCTGGGTTCTCGGGTTAACAGGGGAGGTGTTTAGTGGGTAGTCCAGTCGCCTTCTTGTGAGCATGGGAGTCCCACACTCTGTGCGTAAAAAGCATTATGGGAGTCCTTGAAAACAATTGATTTACTTTTCTTTGCATTCACCTTCATTCCTCGTTTCCAGTAGTATACAGTAAAAAATTTCAAGTAATTTTGAAGCCTTGTTTTTGCAAAATGCAATTGTGCTCATATGACCACACTAACAAGTTGTTAGCGAAGAAATTCATCTAGGTTCCGGGCTTATATTCATCTCTTATGCCATGAACGTTAGAGGTGAATAAACCAAAAACAAATGGGTCTAATATAGACCCCTGTGGGAGTCAATACAAAATGGGTCTGACCTAGCTCCACCAGCTACCCCAAAGGCAGGTTATTCCCTCATAAACTTGCCTATAATTTTTAGAATATGGGCCGAAAAGCCAAAATTTATCATTTTGTAGAGAAGTCCATTGATCAATACAGAGTCAAAGGTTTTTTCCACATCGATCAGACAAGCTACAACAAGCTTATTGTCACGTCATATTTCCGTTATATCAGCTTGAAACACGCCCATAGCATCTACCATGGAGTGGGCTTTTCTGAAGCGAAATTATCCTTCTGGCACAATTCTTGCCCCTGCAGAGAATTGTATGATGCCTTCAAGTATGACCCTTCTAAGCAGCTTACCAATATCTGAAAGCAACAAAATCCAACGAGTATCGACAGCGTCAGTACTACCCGACTTCTTGGATATTGCAAATATTTTTGCGAATTTCTATTGCTGAGGGAAGTAACAAATAGTGATGCAATTATTCAGAATGATTGCAAGGAGAACAAGGAAAACATGGTGAAGCCTTTTAAGCATACAACTGGAGGTCCACCAGTTCCTGCTGAATTTTTGGAATTTAGCTCCAGTGCCAACAAAGTGAGTCTCCCAGGAGTGATAAATAGACCATGGTCCATACATATATCAGAGGGATTTGAATTAGAGAACCTGGTCAAGCACAACTACTCATGGCCCTTGTCAAAATTCGCTGTGGTAGTCCTCACTAACGAAGTAACGGAGGAGTCCTGACTTGCTTTCTCACCTTGTAGAACTTTCGCAAAATGTTTCATGATAGGAGGAGGATTACAAAGTCCTTGTGGTTAGAACATTCATGCTTCACGTATTTTAACAAATCCTTGATTCGCAACCGTACCTGAAATAAGCGAAAGATAACTTTCAGAAACATGTACAAAGCGGACTTAAAACAAAATTTTATGAGGGACCTCTGCGTCAGAAGTTGCATATGTTTCCTTTTCAAAGACATAATATTACATTCCTGGTATGTTCATCGATTTAATCAACTAAATGCATAATTTCTAGGCTTTGATTTTGATCTTGCTGTTTATAACCCTTGAAATGATACCTTAACATTTTGATTTCATCTGTAATCTAACATAGCTCTCTGCATAATAAAATTATATGATAATTATCTCTAGTATAAATCTTCAACTTCTTTGCTCACAAATATTTAAATTGCTCTATAATTTTATGTTAATCGTACATACGTGATTCTTTAACAATTATTCAGATATACGTACTTTGTCTATTGTATCTGCCATTCGTAGTAGAAGACCAACACGGCCGCTATAATTAGGTAGCACTTGAGGAAAATTGCATATTCGATTTTGATATATTATCCAGAGGCAAATAATACAAATATACCTACAGAACAAGGCTTCTGGTCTCTACTAAGTTGAATGCATCAACTTTTCGTCTTAAGCCAATGGGAAATATGAATATTTCACATAGAAAGAAGATAACAAAACTATAATGAACTGCTTGAATCCACTTTCACACTTTCTTACTTGTTCATCAATTAGCGATTTCTTCTTATTAGCCAAACATAATTCGTTTAGTATTTTCTCATTTTTATTTTATTTCCAAAAGATGAGTGTCTAATTACTCATATTACCATTTTCCCAACAGACAACAATTCTACAGGCTGTTAGAACACTTACGCGCTCATGACTTGCGCCTTTAATGCAAATTAATAAAAGGTTGCTATTAAATCACGTATTCAAAGCATGATACGGCATGCGTGTCGGTATGCAAACCCAGTCTACATTACCATTATTACTTTAGGGGGTTTGAATTTGTTCGCTATCTAAAACACATTCGAAGACATACTGGGAAAACCTAGATAAGGAAGACTCATATGATTTTTTCTAAAAGATTGAGATTCGCGTACCATAAAATCAGTTCAGAAAAATGAAGTGTAAATTTTATCTCATACAATGTGCCTTGGAATTTCACAGACCAGCCTACTGACAGTAGACATTACTACATATTTATAGTATTTATACATACATAATTATATTATTACAGATTCAACATAACAACAACAAGTTGGGTAGACAGAAATACGCTCATGTCAGAAGGGTTTTGTACTTAACCTAGAATATGTAGATACAGGTGAATAGAATGATTTAGTTCAAGAAAAAGTTTTATTACATGCACAATAAATAAACTCGTGTTCTTGCTTTAAAAGAACTCCATTTTAACCAGCCAACGTTTTGTTCCAATATAACTAAAATCATTGACTGATCTGAATCTTAAATGTATTTTTAGTATTCATTGTTTGTTATTGAATCTAGCTCCATGATTTTTGGGATTTTCTGAAAGAAATTTTGCAAAAACCTACTAGTCTCCCACCCTATCTGTCTGTCTGTCCGTCATAAGAAATTTCTTCCGAAACGATAGAAGCTTCAAAGCTCAAACTTTGTGAAAAGGTCAGAAGTGGTGGTTCCTCAAAAGTTTAGATCAAATATATCAAAATTTTTTAGAGGGTCCCCCCTTATAACAAAGTGGCCCTTAACAAATGTTTTCATTAAATGTAGTCAGGTAGGGTATCAAATGAAAGGTCTTAGCACTTTCGAAATCTGGAAAATAAGTATCTCTTTTGCATTGGGAGTCCAGGGGGGGGGGGGGGATGCACGAACAATATTTGTGTCCCCTCCTTACAGGATTGGACCCTTTGAGCCAAAAATTCAAAAAAAAACCACGGAAGTAGGTCTTTATGAGTCCAAGGGTAACAAATACCTTAGAAACCAAAATTCACTCAAATCTTTTAATAATGATATGATTTGTAAATTTTACATTTTCCCCCAAAAATCAAAAAGGTGCCCTTAAACTTTTAAATTAATTACATCTACGAAATTTCATGGAAATCAAATCATAATCAAGTGAGTTATCGCCATTTCAATTGTATGGAATTACAAAAAAAATGACATATGTGGATAGTTAATGTGTATTTCAAATCGACCTAGGCACTCTTATTTTCTTCGGATTTTCATCAAAACTTTAAGAGAAGTAGTTTACTCGAACATGTTCAATGAGAACTCTGTATCTTTTGGATGAATTTGAGCAATTTCTAAAACAAGTATTGGATGAATAACTCAAATCATCGATTCATGGCATTCGCGATTTTTTTCGAACCCTAGATTGGTTACAAAGCCCTTCTGTTAAGAGCTCTCTCCTACCTCCTCGGCTGGTGTCATCCATGAATATTGATTGTAGGTACTTATCTTCAGTCATTCATTAAATTGAATCAAGTGCTAAAAACATGCACCTTTAACGCTGAAGTTGGAGAAAAATATATCAAAACGATTCAATCTTTGCATTTAAAACAACCACTATTTTGTCTTACGATTACTGATACCAATAGCTGAACTAATTCTCAAAGGTATTCATGATACCTTCTTCTTCTCTTCTTCTTAGCCCTATAGCCCCTTTCGGGCCTTCGCTTCCTGCAAACAGCACCTCCAACTGTCTCGGCCCGTTGACCGCGTCATCTAATTCCGAAATCCGAGCAGCGATGAACTGTCTTCGTCGCCCGAGTCAGACCAGCGTTTCCTCAGTTTCCCCACTGGCCGCCGGCCTTCAGTTCTCCCTACGAATACCTTCTTGGGTATCCGTTGTTCGTCCATACGATTCATGTGTCCAGCCCATTGTAGCTTCCGCAGTCTTACAATCCTTGAGACCTCCGGTTCGTCAAAAATTTCATACAGCTCATGGTTGTATCGAATTCGCCATTGGTCCCCGTCAAGCTTCGCTTCGATTATTGGCCTCAGGACCAGTCGCTCAAAAGCGTTCAATATATTTGCGGGTGCTTGGGTTAGGGTCCATGTTTCACACCCATAGCATAACACAGGTCTTATCACAGATTTGTATACTTGGAGCTTTGTTTTTCTGTGTATGCAGCTGGTCTTCAAGATCGTCAATACTGAATAAAATATTTTATTTGTGAGCTGTATTCTTCGGCGTATTTCGTCTCTTTCATTGCCCGTTTTCGTTATTTTGGCGCCAAAATACACAAATTCGCTAACATTCTCGATACTGCATTCGCCAAGTGTGATATTTATTTTTCCTCGACTGCGTCATGAGCTTTGTTTTATTTTCGTTGATTTGTAGCCCTACTAGTTTTGCTTCGCTGTTGAGTTTCAGGAAGAGTTCTTTGGCAGTTGTTAGTGACCGTGACAGAATATTGATGTCGTCCGCATAGGCCACTACCTGGCTCGACTTGTATAGTAATGTACCTCGCGTATCGACAGGTAGCTTCCGTTTGATGTACTCCAGAGCCAAATTGAATAGCAATGGAGCCAGCCCATCTCCCTGCTTTAGTCCGATATTTGTGTCAAAGACATCGGTGAGTTGGTTATTAATGCGGACTTGGAAGGTCGTCGACGTCATTGTCATTTTGGTAAGACGGACTAATTTGACTGGGATGCCAAAGCCAAGCGTTATTTGGTACAGTACGTTACGATCAATACTGTCGTATGCTTGCTTGAAGTCAACGAAAATTTGGTGAACATTTTTTTGAACTCCCAGCATTTTCCAAGTACCTGCTTGACCGTGAACAATTGGTCTGTTGTTGATCTACCTGCCCTAAAACCACCTTGATACTCCCCAATAATACTGTTGGCATATGATCCGATTTTATTTTCTAAGATTTTAGAAAATATTTTGTACGTCGTACAAAGTAGTGATATGTCTCTATAATTTTCGCACTGTAGCTTGTCACCTTTTTTGTGGATAGGGAATATAATAGGTTGGTTCCACTCTTTCGGCATATGTCCTTGTTGCCAAATGTACTTGATGACTTTGTGAATAGCTTGATGAACACTACTGCCACCATATTTGATGAGCTCCACTGGAATCTCCTCAATGCCCGGCGCTTTATTATTCTTTTGGGCTTTGATGATGGAACATCATCATCCAGAGTTGGTGGGGCCAATGGGAGCTCTCCGCAGACATCTATAGGCTCCGATGTTCTGGAGCTGTATTGAGGATTAAGGAGGTGCTTGAAATATGTTGCCCATCTTTCCTTAATCTTGATTTCATCAGCGATTATATTGCTGCTGTTATCACGACAGAGCGTGGTTTTGGGCTGATAACCACATTTCAGGCTTTTCGCTATTTCGTATGCTTGTCTTGTGTTATTGCTCGCTAAACCTATATCATTACTTCTCAATTGGTCGTCATAGTATTTTCTTTTCTTAATCCTAATTATCTTATTCTCCCATCTTATCAGACGCATCGTTAAAGATGAGCGACGAGCTCTGGATGGAAGTGAAAGCGGCTATCAGAACCGTGGCAGAACAGATGATCGGACATCAAGCCCGGCGCAAGAGGAATGATTGATTCGATGATGAGTGCCAGAATGCGTTAGATGAAAAGAATCAGGCGTACAAAGAATACGTAGGTAGGAAAACCAGGACGAAGAAAGAGCACTATGAAAATCTCAGAAGAGTAGCGGATAAGATAATTAGGATTAAGAAAAGAAAATACTATGACAACCATACATGATACCTATCACTCCTGAAACTTTCATGCAAATCCTAGCAATCCTGTAGTGTCTGAGTCGATAACTAGCGCATATTGTTCCATAGCCATATGTTTCCATTGTAATACCGTGCATATTGCTCCACGGTAATACAGGGAAACTCAAACCACTATAACTTCGTTAAATACCATTTGATCTTTGCGAAACCTTCAGAACAGATCAATCTTATAAAAAGCCATTTTATTGAATGTAAACGCACCGTTAAGATTTTATTCCAGACAATGTTTAATCGATAAATCATACTATTACTAACAAAGTCGAGTGAATTTCGACTTATCACGTATTGGTTGTTTTTGTACTCATAAAGGCCTACATTTCTGATTTTTTCCGATAAAAATTTTCCAATCGCGAGGGTGGCATGCGAAAAGTTCGTACATGTTCCCTTCCCCCCCACGGGACTGATGAGGCAATTTTAAGACTTGTTTTGAAAATATCTCATTAAGACCTTTCCAATGACTTCCTATTCAACTACCAATAGTGAAAAATTTTTGTGAGGGGTGACCTCCCTATATGGAGAGAACCCCCTTAAGCCTCTTTATTTCATGGCTGTAGCTTTTATTGTTTCGGAGAAAAAGTGCTGTGACATACAGACGGATTGACAGACGGACGGACGCAGGTCTTGAATGCAATTTTGTTTTGTATTTTAGTATAAAGCCCTAAAAATTAATGCAGAACCAGTATCTACAGTCACCAGGGCTGAACTCGTTTGGTTCTCTACGTTATGTTCTGAAGACATCGGCGATTATTCTATTCAGTGGTACATCAACGTAATAATTGATTTCTGTTTCTAGGCTAATTAAAGAATAATACTGTAGTCTCCCCCTGATTCATTAAATAAGATAATTTTCTGGCACATCATTGCTACGAGAGTCAATCAAATATAAACGGTAATTTAGCTATTCTGGAAAGCACGCACCTCCAAACTTGATAATAAACAATAGTATAGTGGATGAAGGTTTATTTATAAGGAGTGGAGGAACCAGTTTCGTTAGCAGCCATGCTCAGTTCTGTCCTCTATACTACCATGACTGAGCAAGAGGTACACTCGTCGGTCGTGCAACGCGTAATCATAAAGTTTTTAACCAATAAAGGCGTTAAACCATCGGAAATTTTTACTCGTTTAAAGGCGCAGTTTAGTTACACCACATTGTCTCAAAATCGGGTACAAACATAGGCCAGGAAATTCAAGGGTGGGCGAGAAAGTGTAGAAAACTAAAGTCATGCTCGATGTCCAAGGACAAGTCATTCAGATGAAAACATCCGTGCTGTTTGAAAGCTTGTTGAACGTAATCGGCGGTTAACCGTTTCCGAAATCTCGTCAAAAGTAGGTATCAGCTATGGAAGTGCTAGAATGTGGATTGTTAGGTAGAGGTGCAGATATAAGATCACTTGAAATTCTGAAAATATCCTGATCAAGAACTGAAAGCTAATAATGAAACTTTGTTTGCTCTACCGTAATAGCCACCTGGTTGAACTGGCTTTCCAGTTGAAGAAACTATGTTTCCGGATATTGTTTCCAAAGTGAACATAGTTTTATTTAAACCGCATTAATGTATTGTAATGGAGTATTATTTGTTTTATTGCTGGCAGAAGCCATGTGATTATTGTTACGGCTTCTATTATCGACACCGTCACCAACGACGATATACATAAGGGTTTGCAGTCATTGTCAATCAATATGATTTAAAAACAAAATTTTTTTTTATTCCCTAAGAGTACCTCGAGGCCAGATATGTCCCCTCCATCGCAGGATATATCCAGCGCTTATAAAGAAGCTAATTATAGTATGTAATATTTTTGATTTGCGAATTTATGTTTTAAAAACACATATTATAAAGAAAGAAAAAAAACCTTTACATAAATTATTATCTTAAAAAGAAAAAAAAATTTTTTTTATTACGTTGATTGTTGACAGTATATTTTGAAAATTTCAGGTCAAATGTGCCTGCTATAATTTCCAAATACTGATTTTTCCGAACGGGTATAAGCGTGTTGATCTTGAACACTTAAAATTTCAGCTAAAATTCTAAGGAACGATCGATCGGTGTATAGCAGAGCATCGATCATTCACTCCAAAATTATGTATAAGTGAATTAAATTTTTCACCAACATTTTTAAAATGGTCCACCAATTATTTGGGGTTCCGCAAAAATAAAATTAATACACTTTGTTTTGAAGAGTATGTTTGCCTTCCTTTATTGATTGATTGCTTTTCAGTCTTTCTGTAATTTCTTCTTTATTCTATTAATTTCTTTCTTCTTTCTATTCGAAATCTTGATCTTCGAAGATTGTTTTCCTATATGATTATCTAAAAAGGGTTTGAAATTTATTTAAAATAGTGTAGCTTGTGTACTTCAGTAGTACATATAGTAATTACGTATTTCACCTTAATAAAGGTGAACTGCAATTCTTGGACCCTAACCCAAGCATCTGCAAACATAATGAGCGCCTTTGAGTGACGGGTCCTGAGGCGAATAATTGGAGTGAAGCTAGACGACGACCAGTGGCGAATTCGATGAGCTGTATGAAATTTTTGACGAACCGGAGGTCTCAACGATTATAAAACTGCAGAAGCTGCAATGGGCTGGACACATGAATCGTATGGACGAATAACGGACGCCCAAGAAGGTGTTTGTTGGGAGAACTGAAGGCCGGAGTCCAGTGGGGAAACCTAAGAGACGCTGGTCGACTCGGTGGACGAAGCCAGTTCATCGCTGCTCGGATTTTGGAATTGGAGAACACGGTCAATGGACCGAGACAGTTGGAGGCGTTATTTGCAGGAAGCGAAGGTCCGAGAGGGGCTGTAGTGCTTAGAAGAAGAAGAAGAAATTCTTGCCTTCAGTACTGTCAAAGGACGGTGGTCACCTGTAAGAGCTCGTGTGGAAAACGACTCCCTTTAGTTGTAAAATTAGGAACCCCAATGAGGCTTGAGTTACGATTCCCTTTAATCGTATAAATTGGATATTCCAACGAAACTGTTTGCTTTAATATCCGTTGTTTCCAAATCACGCATCACTATAGCTGATACTAATACATCAGATGCCATGTTCTGGATTCATCACAAATTTATTAACATAGAAGGATGAGCTAACGATTCAATCGGCACAATTAGTCGATAACAAAAACATTAAAAACCAGCGCTAATTTCCATGTTACCGATAAAACAAAATTGAAAAATTTCCCTTTTTTTAAATAGAAAAGTTCAAATGTTTCTTGTTGAAAGAATTAATTAAATTAACTTGAACTAAAAAATCCTTAAGTTCATTTGAATTGAAGAATTTAAATGATTTGTTTTTATTTGATTTAAAGGGCTTGCGTCCAGAATTAAAATCATTAAAAATGTAAAATGAAATTGTTGTAAGTTTAATTTAAATGTTCTTTAAGAAGATGAAATTAATAATATTAATACGAAATGTAGGACTGAAATATAAAACATTCAAATCGACAACGCTAAAACAAATTAACGCGAATAAAGATGAAATGGATTAATCAAGGCGATTTAATTAAAATTAACGATGTTTAAAATAATCAAGGATCATTGACATGACAATCGACATATAGATAGAGATATATATATATATATATATATATATATATATATATATATATATATATATATATATTTACATATATATATATATATATATATATATATATATATATATATATATATATATATATATATATATATAAATGAGGTGCTTGAAAACGTCGGACGTGTTCCCTTTCGCTCTTGCTTCATTGTGATTTTTACCTTTTATTTTTCCTCCTACCTTGTGCAAAGTACATATTTACACTCTGTTTGAATCGGGAATCTCTACAGTGCGTGTGATTTCTTTCCCGTCACGTCTGTGTCATTATATCTGCATATTCTTTCTTGGTTCCTTTAGATTTTATGATTTTTTGTTTACTTAATTCTGACAGTGCTAATACAGTGCCATCTTCTGGAGGGTTACTAAATAGTGCAACAGTATTCATAGTCCACTATCCGAGTCGACAACCCAATTGTGCAATTGTGATTGGATTCGTTAAATTATAGTTCAAGTTTTAAAACTTAATTAATTCAGTGTTTAGTTCCACCTGTGTATTGAGTTGCAATAGCACATACACAATAGTGTTTACGGTCCACTATTCGAGGCGATAACCTTATCTAGCAATAACATCCATAGTCGCCTGTCATATTGTTATTGGCTTCCATTTAAAGTGATTACTTTTTCTATAGAAGTGTGTTTATTATTTAAGCCCTATCTGCCGTTCAATTGGTTTGTATATAGTGTTTTGACCCCCCACTGCAGCACCAATTTCATTTAACAAGCCGCCATTTATGTCTTGACTCCTTAGATATTATTCGCAATAGTGAGCACGGTCCTCTATTCGAGACTGCAACCTGATTTAATAATTTAACCCTTAACCGCACATACTCTGATTCCGAAAGTTTTTTTTTGATTTGAATTGTTTTTATTGAAATTGTTATTTGAATTATAATGTCGTGCAGTGCGAACAAATGCGTAAACCAGGTGATAAAACGCCACTCATATTTTGTTTTGGCCTTTGTGAGCGTTCTTTCCATTCGGCGTGCGTAAACATCAAAGGTTCGGTTGCTGATGTTATCCTCAAATCAGAAAATGGGATACACTGGTATTGTGTATCTTGCAGGCGGTACTCTCTATCGGCCTACATCTCTCGGCTACGTGTCGCTGGGGAGACAGTTAAAGTGCTGTCTGAGGAGCTTAATGCCCTGCAGGAAAAATGCCTTTCAGCCTGTAAGGAAGTGGATTCGCTACTTCATTTTGGAGGACTGAATGATTTAACTACCACGGAATTTAATACAGCATATCCTCGTGTGTTGACCCCCTCATCGCCAGTTCCTTCAACATCTTTTGACAATATCACATCGATTAACCTGGATCCATCACCGGCTAAGAAGACGTCTACGATTGTGACTAGAAGCAAGTCTCAACCCAAGCACTCACCACTCAATAGTCCAAATCTAACCACTTCCTCTGTAATGGTGGCGATTCCTCCGCCTTTGCCAGGAACTCAACCTATCATTCCTGGTGCTGTGACTAACAATTCTATTCAACCATCCATCTCACCAAGTACTAGCTTGCTCTCTGCTGAAATCCAGCGTCAGGATCTATCAGGTAACACCTTGGTTGCTAATTTCAATGTGCCTAGACTTCAACATCCTTAGCCTCTACAAGTTGTGACACCACCACTGCGTGTCTTTGTTTCACGGTTCGCTTCAAAAACATCGTGCGAGCAAGTTCACGGTTTCATCATACGCAATTTCGGAAAAACACCTCTGTTTCTGTTATGCAGAAAGCTCACAGATGAAAAGCGTTACCTCGCTTCATTCAAAATTGACATAGACGCTGACTTCCAACAAATTCTTCACCAGGACTTCTGGCCCTCGGGCGCGCTTGTTAAGGAATTTGTTTCGGTGGGAAGAAGAAATTTTCGGAAACCAAAGCAGCCCTCAGTCATCACGTAACTTTGGATAATGCCAACGCTGTTTATAGATCTAACTTTCAATCCCGTAAGCAAGCTAGTCAACTTATTTTGGATAATGTCAACGCTCTTCATAGTTCCAACTTCCACCCCCGTAAGCTAAATAATCAAGTTTCCATCTTTTATCAAAATGTTAGAGGTTTAAGGACTAAGCTAGAAGATCTTCTTTTTTCTTATCACCTCAGGAACGATAGCATCATATGTTTTTCTGAGACGTGGCTGAAACCTTTTATTCTCGATTCAGAATTGTTCTCTGATCACATTATGTATAGGTGTGACCGTAATCTTAATGCCACAAATAAGTCTGATGGTGGCGGAGTCTTAATTGCCGTCAGTAATTCTCTGTCTAGTTCCCTTTGTACTGATTTTAACTTTTCCCATGCCTTAGAATGTGTAATGGTCAAAATAGCCTTACCTAATAACGCGCATTTACTGATTTCTTCTGTATATATTCCTTGTAATTCCTCCTTGCAATTATATGAGTCTTTCTTTGATGATCTCGCTTCTTACTTCATACTACGCCATCCTCAATCCAGAATCCTTGTTTGTGGTGATTTCAATCTACCTGCCGTTGATTGGGCTGGCACAACTGCTTCCTCCATTTCATCTTCTAATGCGTCTTCCCTTGCCATTTCTTCCTTTCTTTCTCTATGTGCTCTGTCCCAGTTTAACCAAGTCCGTAATACTAATGATCGACTCCTCGACCTAGTTCTTTCGAATGTTTCTGCTCATCATCTGTCTGTATCTCCTGCCTTATTTCCCTATGTTTCTCCTGATCAACACCATCCTCCTCTTTCTATTAACCTCACTATAGTTCCTCTTATCATAAAAAATCCTGTCACTGTCACTGTCAATTCAATTTTTTCAGGTCTAATTATGAAGCAATCAATGCAACACTCTCGTCTGTGAATTGGCTTCAGTTCTTTCAAAACCTTGACTGCGATTCTGCTCTTACTAAATTTTATGGGCTTCTCCATTACCTTAACTGTAGATTTACACCTCTTCAGTCGGCCCGTAAAAATAAATTTAAACCTTGGTTGACAAGACGCGTTCTTACTGCCTTAAATGCCAAGGATAGGGCGCGTCGTGAATTTAAACGCTCAGGTGCAGCAAAGGATAAATCCAACTTTTGCAAGTTGCGTTCTGATGCCAAAAATGAATTAAAAATTGCTATGAAGAATTACTTTTCCAGCCTGGGAGCTTCCCTCAATTTTAGCAATGTTAAGCCCTTTTGGTCTTATATCAAGTCTTTAAAGACTACATCTCATCTTCCTTCATCAGTCCGCTGGGATAATGTGGAATGTTCTTCTCATCAATCAATTTCCGATTTATTCGCCCAATATTTTTCCTCTACCTTCGCTCCCCTCCATGAATTCACTCCCTCCATCTCTGCGGGTAACTTTGGTTTTTCGTTCGCAACTCTAAGCACTGACCCTTTTGAAGTTGAATCCTTAATCAATTCCCTTGTTCCTAACGTCAGCCTTGGTCCAGACGGACTACCAAATATTTTTGTCAAGTCCTTAGCTTCGTCGCTTCCCCTCCCTTGTCATTTCTCTTCAACCTAAGCTTATGCAGTGGAACCTTTCCTTCTCAATGGAAAAATGCCCGTATCGTACCTATCCTCAAAAGTGGTGATCCTTCGTGTGTATGTAATTATCGACCTATATCCTTGATATCTTGTTTTTCGAAGTTGCTTGAGCGTTTAGTTCACAACCGACTCTCTGAACCGTTGAGCTCTGTTTTGGCTGGTGAGCAGCATGGCTTTCGCAAGGGTCATTCCACGTCCACTAACTTAATTCAGTTCACTGATTTTGTTGCAAGGGGTTTGGACAACAAATATCAAGTCGATGTAATATACACAGATTTCACGAAAGCCTTTGATACAGTCAATCATCATCTTCTTTGCAGTAAACTCGAAGCTTTTGGAATCTCTAATTCACTGTTGTCATGGTTTTTGTCTTATTTATCGACCCGATCATGTCATGTTAGTTTTGGTGGAACGACGTCTATTCCATTCTGTCCTACATCTGGTGTTCCTCAGGGTTCAATCCTTGGGCCCCTCTTGTTCCTCGTGTTTATCAATGACCTCCCCTCTATAGTCTCTTCCCCCTCTCTACTGTTTGCGGATGATTTCAAGGTTTTTCTGACTATTAAGTCGCCCCTTGATTGCCAGTATCTTCAGGAGGACTTGAATGTGCTCAATAATTGGTGTTTGTCCGATTTTCTCTACCTCAATGTTAATAAATGCCATAAGATGTCCTTTTGTCTTAAGCAACATCCTATTGCCTCCACCTATATACTAAACGAGGCCGCATTGACCGAAGTTACTACGTACAAAGACCGTGGAGTTACTTTTGACTCCAAACTTAAATTTGACACGCATATTTCCTATGTGATTGCTAAGGCCTCTAAAGTTTCGGGTTTTGTACTGAGACATATGCACAAGTTCTGTAATATCTCCACTATGATCCGTTTGTTCCTTTGTCTTGTCCGTCCATTGCTCGAGTATTGTTCTGTGGTCTGGGCTCCCCATTATTCCTATCTTGTGTCCTCGTTGGAGTCAGTACAGAGGAAATTTACCCGCTTCCTATTCTTTAAGCTAAACTTGGCATATCTTCCATATGAGGATCGTTTATCATTCCTTGGTCTCTCGTACTTGTCTGCGCGTAGATCTTATTTGGATCAGTGCTTTTGTACTGCCACTATCAGACTCCGTATTGTATTTTTGTGGAGTTACACTTTAGACACTCCTTACGTCCTACTCGTGTTTCTTCTGTTTTTGTTATTCCATATGCTCGTACAGAGCTATATTTTCACTCACCTATTCTTCGTCTCCTAAGGAATCATAATAATCTGCAGCTTGGTCCTTTTCCCTCAACCTTTACTGCATTCAAAAGAATTTTGCAGGAGCTAATTTTAAATTCATAATTTAGTTTTATAAGCAATTAACTGTTCTGTGCTTTATTTCGTTTTATATGTATATGTCATTTTTATCTATTGTATCTAATCATTTTTCTTATTTTTTTTATTGTTATTACTATGTTTGCTATTCCGTTTTGTTATTGGATTTGTTGATCTGTATAATGGAATTTTGAAATAAATAAATAAATATTGTAGTGACCGAGCAGTTACCCTATCAAACTGCTCTAAAACTTTCCTATCTCCTTCATCCTTACAGCATGGTGATCAACAAAATTGAAATTCCTACTAGAAAAAGTGGAAGCCAGTTCGATTAAAGGCATATTGCTATAGGCGGCGACAAGTAGACATTAAATTTTTCAAATATCTAAATATCTGTCTTCTTTGAAATAATCAATAACTAACAAACACCTTGCATATAAATTTTTTTTTCAAATCAACGTGATGTTACAAAAAAACTGAATAGATAATTAAGAACACCTTCTAACAATCAAAAATCATTTAAGTAGAAGAAGTTAGCGTGTAAGATTTGATGTAATTTAAGATGCACATGAAAATTTTTCAAGAATAATTCTTTACATAAAATGTATTTTTCAAAAACAAGTATTGTTAACTGCGATATATTATTACGCATTATTCATTATTGTATCTTTACGTTGAAAATGAATTCAAACAAGTGTAATTGTAACACATAAACAAGACTATAATCAAACAAGAAACACCCTCATCCGTAGTCTCCACGACTCCCGCTTCAATTGTGACTACAATAAATCGAGCTCCTATAAACCAATTGAACGCATCGCAAATAGGTACAAAAAAAGGGATAAATATCGAATTAAAAACATGATAGTGATGTGATTATGTCAAATATGATTCGTGAAACGATTGCTAGTAGAGTGGCCGTAACAATAGGCTCTAATATGGCTAACATGACAGGCTCAATAGTAGGAACGCCTAGCTTAGCGACAGCATCCAACAGTATGAATTCAACAACGAATCAAGTTCCTTCCCTTTTGATGACATCAATTCAACATCCACAACAGCAACAACAAACTCATCATACTTCCACCCCCCAACATCCTCAGCAGCATATAATCTTCCGACAAATAACACAGTCATCACAAACACCCCAAGTTAATGCAACAGTCGGTAACTATACGACCGACGCGACGGTGCGATAGTGATTGCAACCAGTACAGCGTCACCGACAAAGCGTCAAATGAACGGGCCCGGAAATAAACCCGCTATTCAAAATTTACTGAAACAGCGATATCCAAACCGAAATCTGAACTTTATACAAGAAAGAGTTAAACGACGTCAACACCAACAGCAACAACATCTACAAATCCAACAAGCCCAACTACATCAAGATGACGAAGAAGTCGTATAAACCACACAAAAACAGCAGCAAGTACAATCACAATTGCTGAAACTACCGCAGCTTCCAGTGATTGTTCCGGAATTGAATTTCCGACAACAAATACAACAGGAACAGCCATTTGAAGTAAATCGTATAGGCGAAATAAGAACGAGTTCTGTTGCTGATCGTCACAAGTGGGGAGATCTGCTTGGACATTTGACTCGGTGTTTGACTTTTGAACGAGGTGGAATCATTGATGCGCGGTTTGCATTCAATTTTCACACACGGAAGAGCGTTTCGCATTCAATTTTCGCACACGAAAGACTTTCGCGAAAAATGATCACATCCAGGCCTTGTCGCGCTGCATGTTTTCTGACCCCGAAAATCGTGTGAAAGGTGCTGCAACCGGGTTTTGTTTGCGCGACGTGATGATCCGAGTCCCTTCTTCGCAAGCCATAATTATCGAGCTGTCTGTCACAATACTTTTCCATTGATTCCCTTCGTGGCTCGGCAATTTGCATCTTTACGTTATTTGATCGAATGGATGATAACAATTGAACCAACAAACGATATGGATATTAACGCGGTGAGAATCGTAAATGTGATGAGATGTTACATAATTGATATTTATGAGAGAACAAATGATAAAAAGCTTTCCGTCTCATTTTGAATGAGGGCTATTTTCTGACGACTAAAGTGAAAAGTGCAATAAATTGGATTACCGTACGACAGTTATTAGCTGTATTTAATTGTTGAATTTTGCATTTTAATAATATAGTGAAACAACAGAAGAGTTCTTAAAAAAACAGACCTACGCTCATGTCAGAAGGGTTTTGTATTCAATTTACAAAATTCAGTCACCAGATCGAATCAAATCAAGAAACATGTCAAAGACGATTTTATTGGAGAAAATATGAAATACGAAGATCATACTATTATTAACAAAGTTGAACGAAAATCGACTTCTGAGGTTTTTGGTATTGTTATACTCATAAATATCTCCCTTGATAATTATTTCAGATGTCCATCCGCCACGGAGGAAGCACATTTTTCATGTATTTCCCCCCTGTGATCCCACTGAAGCAAAAACTGACAGTTTAACAACTGTTTTGGAAAGCTCCCATGAAAACTTTCATTTCATCCTCATACCGGCTACGTTTGATGAATTTTTTTTCCAGGGGCCACTCTCCTGTACTGTTATCATCGATTAATGGCCTATTTTGTCGAATCCTAGAATGGTTACAAAACCCTTTTGGTAGGAGCTATCTCCCACCTCCTTGACTTGTTTCACTTATGAGCATTAATTGTAGGTACTCATCTTCAGTCATTCATTAAATTGAATCAAGTGTTCAAAGCATGCACCTTAAACGTTGAAGTTGGGAAAAAATAACTCAAAATTATTCAATCTTCGCATTTAAAACACCCACTATTTTGTTTTACGATTACTGATACCACTAGCTGAACCGATTTTCAAAGATATACATGACACCTATCATTCCTGAAATTTTCATGCAAATCCTAGCAAAACTGTAGTGTCTGAGTCGGTAAAAAGTGCATGTTGTTCCATAGCCATATGTTGCCATAGTAATAAATGCAGCGCATATTGTTCCATAGTAATACAGGAAAATTCAAACCGCTATAACTTCACTAAATATGATTCATTCTTTACGAAACTTTCAGGATAAATCAATCTTATAAATATACATCTACGTACTGAATTTCATTGATTTTATTCAAGAAAACATAAAATCGATAAATCATACTATCACTAACAAAGTTGAGTGAATTGCGACTTCTAACGTATTTGTTGTTGTTGTACTCACCAAGGCCTACATTCCTGATTTTTTTCAGATTTTTCGGATCACAGGTGACCAACCGCGAGGGGGGGGGGGGGGGGGGACACAAATTTTACGTGTATTTCCCCTTCCTGTGCGCCCTTGAAGCAAATTTTGCCAAACTAAGACCTGTTTTGAAAAGTTCTCATCAAGACCTTTCATTTGATACCCATATCGGCTACCTTCAATGAAATTTTTTTTCGGGGGGTCACTCTCCTATATGGGGAGACCCCCCTTAAATACCTTATAAAAAGTCAATAGGCGTCGTGTGTGCGCTAGGAAATATTTCATAAAAATTGCAATGATAAAGAAAATCAAAAATTAACAATCTTAGGGGAAACTAAACTAACATCTGAAACTCGGAAAACAACAGCCTAATCTTAAAAGAGCGAAACAGGACTTAACTTTGAGGTGTGTAATTGGAGGGAAAGGAGACTTCGCGAACATTGGATTGATGTTTCATTTAGAAGGGAAGAACAGCTGCTTCCTGGTGCTGTTTTTTTTCATGAAATCACCAAACGTTTGTTACAAATATCCAATTAGAAAAGGAAGTCAGTTAAACTGTGATGCTAAAATGAATGTATGGTGAAATAATAATGATCAAAATTTAATCCATGTGATGCTTAAAGTTGTGGATTCGAATGGCTCCGTCATTTATTAGAGAATTAGATAGTAGAATGTTCTCTCACTCCTTTTAGCGTTGTGTATCCCTTTCTTTTAAAGATGTAATGATTTCAATTTCAAGGTTCTGAGCTTTACCTTAGAAAAGAACGCTGTTTTGGGAATTTCATCGGTTCGAATCTTTCAAATTTAGTTTTTTTTTGTGTGACTCCCGAAAACGTTCTGAAATCGATAGTTATCATAATTTTTTTGAGTGTCCCATGCCCAATAATTTAAATCATATACCGTTAGATGCACAGATTGAATGCCAGGGCTTACTCACCCCACTTCGCCAACGAGCGCTCATCGTCGGAATGGCTGGGTAAGTACCCTTTTGACTGATTTCAAATTTTTGTTTATAGACATTTCAATTTTTTTTATGTATATATAATGTTTTTAGGGTTTCGTAAAATAATTTTACAAAACGCTACTAGTTTCGTGACCTGTCTGTCCGCTTGTCCGTCTGTCCGTCCGTCCGTCCGTCCGTCCGTCCGTGTGTCACAGCACTTTTTCTCGCAAACTACATAAGCTAGAAACATCAAACTTTGTATGCAGGTGTAAAGTGGTGCTCTCTTCAAAGCTCAACTACAAAAAAAAATATAAGGTATTTAAGGGGGGTCTGCCCATATAAGGGAGTGGCCCCCGAAAAAAAATGAAAACCAAATGAAAGGTCTTGATGAGAACTTTACAAAACAGGTCTTAATTTGATACTTTTTGCTTCGAGGGATGCGCAGGGAGGGGAAATACACGAAAAATTTGTGTCCCCCCCCCCTCGCGATTGGACAACTGTGATCCGAAAAATCTGAAAAAAATTATGTGTTTATGAGTACAACAACAACAAATACCTTAGAAGTCGAAATTCGCTCAACTTTGTTAATAATAGTATTATATTCGAATTTCACGTTTTCCCCAATAAAATCGCATCGGTACCCTTAAATTGAACAAAATTCGATATTTACGTAGTCCTTCTAAGTGTTCTTAAACTTTATAAGTTTGATGAAAATCGAATGATATACACGGAAGTTATAGCCGTTTGTAATTTCTCCAATCAGAACAACAATAACACATGATTTTGGTATTTTATGGACTTTATATCCAATCAGTCACTGCAGTTTTGACTTGATCTTCTTGAAATTTTCCAATAAGATCAATAACATTAATATTTTTGAGAATTCATGATTTGAGTGATTTTTGTTGGCTTGCAACAAAATGGCGACCGTTGAAAGTAATAACACAATGGATTTTCCTTTGAACGTGCACATCTCTTTGACATATTTCTTGTGGTTATTCATTGCTGGTGACTGTATTTCTGAGAAGTTGGGTACAAAACCCTTCTGACATGAGCGTAGATCTGTTTACCCAACTTGTTAGGTCTTTGTAAAAATTTTTTTTACAAAGACCTACTAGTTTCCCGACCAGTCTGTCCGTCTGTCTGTCCGTCCGTCTGTCCGTCTGTCCGTCTTTCCGTGCGTCACAGCTAGTTTCCTCAGAAACTATAAAAGCTAGAATGCTCTAACTTTGTGGAAAGGTCAGAAGTGATGGTCTCTCAAAAGTTAACGTCTTAACAAATATTTAAAAAATGGTTAAGGGGGGTCCCCCCTAATAACGAATGAGTGGGGTATCAAATGAAAGGTCTTGAATATAACTTTTAGAATCAGAAATAAAAAAATCATTTTATGAATTAGGGGGTCCGGGGGAAGGCAAAATGTACGCAAAATTTGTGTACCCCCCCTCGCGATTGGACACCTTTGAGCCGAAAAATCTGAAAATTGTCACGAATTTGGACCTTTATGAGTACAAGGGCAACAAATGCCTCAGAAATCGGAATTCACTCATCTTTGTTAAAAATAGTATGATTAATAGATTTCACATTTTCGCCCATAAAATCAAAACGGTACCTTTAAACTTTTTGAAAATAAAAACTGATATAAGATATGTACGTTCTCAAAATTTAATAGAGATCGAATGATAATCAAGTGAGTTATAGCGATTTCAATCGTATGAAATTGCAACAACAATAACACGTGCATATGTTTGATACATATTTCAAATCGACCTATGCACTTTTATTTTCTTTCAATTTTCATGAAAATTTAAGGAATGGTGTTGAACTTGAATATGTTCGATTGGCCGAACATTCAAAACAATTATTTAAGCTAGATCAAAATGGCGGCTATACTGTGCATTTTTAGCATAAATTTGAACAATTTCATATCCAAGTATTGGATAAATAATTCAAGTCATCGATTCACGCTTTAGGAAACTTGTTTCTAACCCTAGGATGTTTACAAAGACCTTCCGGTAGGAGCACTCTCCTGCTTACTCAACTTGTTTTCATATATGTTTCAAATTTTATATACATTTAAATTCACATATTCATATAATAATGGGCTTTAGGAAACAACAAATGTCCTAAGGACATGATGTGACATACTTTGTGAGCAAAGGAAGTTGGTCTATTACATCCACAGTAACAGAATCGCGCTTCTGTTCCCTTGATTTTCTCTTTCTTTGATATTGCTTGGTACTTCAAGGTTTTCGCTTCGATCTTAAATCCTTAAATTGTTACTTGAATTATAATAAAATGAATCGATAATTTGTAAAACCGGTCTTTTCATTCCGTCGGATCTGACCGGGTATAGGACCCGGTACGGTGGAGGGCTTTCCCCACCAAAAATGCGCCAGCCATAGGGCACATTCTAACCTTCTTCTGTTTCAGGAACTATCGCGGGTTGATTGGCCTCGAGCAAGGTGCCTTTTTATGGCATAGGGTAATGTGATTCGCTCACCTAACTCTACGATATAAACTGGTCACAGGTATATTTCTTTTCGGATGGGAAGGCTCATACCAGTTATGTTGTATGAGTTTTCCACTCGGAAGGGAAATATGTGGCCACTGCAACGTTAATGGATCTCGATCCGGTTGGCCGGGTGTGAGGGGGCACCACCACCATCCGGTTGTCCCACTCTTATTTGTGGGCCATGAGCATCGTCGGGTAACGACGGGGTTACCCTAAGTCCGTCTGTTTTCACTTGTTCAACTTGTTGTCTGAACAAGTCATTTCCCCCTTTTGTAGTTACCTACAATTTTTCGGCTTCGGTCGCCTTATCTTTTAAGACCAAGAATTCGTGAATGCGAAATTCTTTTGTAGTGGGTCCTTGTACTGGGGGAGTGAACCCGCCCCACGACGCCGCAACGCTATCCTGCCAGCGCATTCACGCGTCCCCAGACAAGGGCATTCTCGGCGGATATCAACATCTTCCTTCGCCGAGGCAGCAGACCATCGCTGCGGTCCTTTCCGGACATTGATATTTATCAAACTCACTACAATATATATATATATATATATATATATATATATATATATATATATATATATATATATATATATATAAATATATGTATACTAGTCAGAAAAAGTTTACGTATAAGCAGTGCTCAGTTTGAATTTATTTAAAAAATGGTTTAAAAATAATTTTTCGTGGCACAAATTTGATCTTTTTTCACATATTTCAATACAGTCTTTGTTTATGTAAATGTTTGACTGCTTTTAAGAAAAAATTTAAGATAATAGTAACCACAAAACAGAATATCAACGAAAATTACTTCAGAAAAAATTTATCCAAAATTAATTTAATACAAACATCGGATGTCCTTTACGCTGAATAACCTCTCTGAAACTTATTAAATTACTTATGGAATTGTTTGCAGCTACATGATTGAGTTGCATATTTTTAATAATAATTTTTCTGAAAAATTATTAGAGAAGAAAAATGTTAGAAGAAGGTGGTTTCGACGTGTGTACTAATTCTCATCAGGCCATCAGTCTTAGATACACACCGGTGATGACGACCACCATTTTTATTAAAAATATGCAACTCAATCATGTAGCTGCAAACAATTCCATAAGTAATTTAAAAAGCTATCGGAGCCATCCGAAAGAGTGGTCAATATCCGCGCGTCGTAATGAAAAGCTTCAATGTGAGCAAATTTGTCGTCTACATTTACATTAAATTGATGTGAAAAGAGTGAAATGATCCAATTAAAGTTTAGCTAATACTCTTTGAAACATTTTGGCATTGAATTGATGAGATTTGAGGTCTGCTCAGTTGAAATTTGACGCCATTCCTGCAGTATTACAGTTTTTAGCATATCTTTCGAATAAATGTGGTGTTGGCGGATCCGACGCTCTAATAAATTTCATGGACGCCCAATGGGACTCAGGTCTGGTAATTGTTTTAGCACATTGTAAAGTAGCCAAAGCTCAACAATTTTTTCCAATCCAAGTTTTGTTGCACTTTGTTATATGTAAATTCACCTTAAGTATATTTAGATAACCTCTCTTGTCCATTGTTGAATCAATGGTTTATTGATATGCTCGCGAGGAAATGCAATTTGTTGGTTAATGATGCACAGAGCTTCTTCCGTGCAACTCGGCTAGGATAACCATCTTTCTTCAAAACCTTACACATTGCATCACTTCAAACTGATTTATTAAGTCTTTCTTTGACATCTTTTGCAAGTTCAGTAGCCTTAAGTCCTGGATTTTTCTCTACTTCACTATGTGTATAGCGTTTCTTTGATCAGTATTTTTAGAGGGTCGTCCCAAAAAAGACTTTAAGGAGGTAGATTCCATCGATTTATACACTTCAATTACTCTTTGAATCAAAGAGTGTGTCCTACCGACCATTTAACCAATTTCGCGGGACTTTTTTCCATAGTTTCACTATTACATCTCTTTTGCTGACACTAGTTGGGTTTCTTTTTTCGTCCATTTGATGTTTTGTTTAAGTTTCCAAACCAATTTATCATACAAACACTCCAAATAATACAATTGAACTCACTCTACTCCCGCTACACTCAAAAATAGTGTTTGGAATTCACCTTTTCACAAAGAAAATCTCCTTAAAAGTTTTCGGCTGTTGTAGGTTTCTAGCCCAATTGCAGATATTTCAATCGTTGCGTATTTGAATTAATAATGAGCCCTATAGGATTGCAGTTTATATTGTACACAAACTTTTTCTGACTATACTAGTCAGTCATAACATAATATATACAATATACAAGGTGGTTTCAAAAATAAAGAAGACTGAGCTAAAATAGAAACGAAAGGAGCTTTGTTCTGATAAATTCGTGTTTACTTATTCAAAATAGTCTCCTCGGACCTCGATACACTGTTTTGCGCGATCCAAAAGCTTTTCGAAAGAGTGTTTCAGATCATTGACTGAAGTGTCCTGCAGGATGTCGGTACAAGCCTTTTGTATGCCCTCTACGGACGCAAAGCGATGCAATTTTTCGAAAAGGTAGAAGTCACACGGAGCCATATCAGGCGAATACGGCGAGTGGTTAATGGTTAAAATGCGATCTCGAGTCAAAAAATTTTATGAAAAGTCTCGCTTATTTTGGAACACAGTTAACTTGTGCAGAATAAAACGTGCACAAACCTTCCGTAAGCCCAAATGATCGGTTAAAATGCAATAGATCGATGTTTTGGAGATATTCAACTCCGATCCCATGAATTTCAACGATGATTTCGGCACATTTTTGATAAATTCACGCACAATTTTGATGGAGTTTTCGGTGATTGTTCATAGTCCAAATGTTCATCGTCATTTATGTCCTCACGACCTTCTCTGAAACGTGTAAACCACTCATGAACTCTGGCACGCGATAGACAATCATCGCCATAAACTTTTTAAATCAATTTAAATGCTTCGGTAAACGTTTTACTGATTTTAAAACGAAATTTGATATTAGCTCTTTGTTCGAATCTCATTTTTGTACCAATGACACAAACATACTGTCACTTTAGACGCAATAACTTCGCTTCCACTGAACTGAATGTCAGCAAACTTTCACCGAAAGTCAGGGAGGGATGCAACTTTCCAACGTACTATCTCATTTACAGATGGCGCAACCAAAAAAATTTTATGACAAAAGTCTCGTTTATTTTGGAATTCTCCTTGCATATACTATATATGAACATCTATATGCCCGAAAAATGTATTCACACAGTTGACGATTTTGTGAATAAAACGATGTAGTTCAAAATTTTGAAAAAAAAATTTCATATCCAAAAATATTATATCACTTCGTGTCTTTTCATATAAAAGTTCAGAAAAAGGAACAATTTTCCAACAGATTTCATTTGTTCCTTTTTCTGAACGTTTTGCTGATTTGCTGTTTGTATCGGGATTCTGTAAGGTAAACTTTTTTGACATTTGGGTTGTAAACTGTGCATATGGGTAGTGAAGTGTTAATAAAATAAAATGAGTCGAAAATCAAAAGACACAACTTAAGCTGAAAGTAAAATTACTTTAAGTTTTCGTGCACAAGGAAAGTCCTTTGGTGAAATTGGGGAATTAATGAATAAAAGCCGTTATACTGTTGCAAGTGTTGTGAAGCGGTGGAAAGACAAAAACAATGTTGAAAATAAAGCAAGAAGTGGCCAACCCAAAAAACTATCGGACAAAGAGGAAAGGTTTGTTCTAAAAACTATTAACAAGGACCCAAAAACAGCTTCGTCAGAGATAGCATCGGAGTTGCAGACTAATTTTACAGTGCAAAATGGCATACAACGTGCTAGTTACAAGGCAAGACGGCCTCGAAAAAACCCTTTATCAATAAAATTAATAAGCAGAAGAGGCTATCGTTCGCAAAAGAGTTCAAAGAAAAAAATATAGACTTTTGGAGTAAAATTTTGTTCTCAGATGAGCCCAATACTGAAATGGATATCAAAGTTTGTTACCTACTTTGAAGCATGGAGGCGATAGATTAATGGTGTGGGGTTGCATGGCTGCATCCAGTGTCGGCGAACTTGTGTTTATTGATAGAATAATGGATGAATTGGGTTATTTAAATATTTTACAAAATAACTTCAAAAAAGTGTCGAAAACCTGAGTCTTAGAAACGATTCCAATTTCCAACAAGATAACGACCCCAAACATACCGCGGATGTCGTTTAGAGGTTCATTTTATATAACACCCCACATACTCCCAAGACACCACCGCAATCGCCTTATTTAAAACATAAACTGTGTAAATACTTTTTTCGTGGCTAAAACGGGGTTAAATTTAATTTATATTTTTTTAAGCTATTCCTGCTAAAAAGTTGTAATTTTTTTTTGTACTTTTATACGAAAAACATTTGAATTAATATTTTTTTTGAATCCGAAAAAAAAAGTTTTCAAAATTTTGAATTACAGCGTTTTATCTGCAAAATTGTCAACTGTTTGAGTACTTTTTTCAAGCTCTATATATATATATATATATATATATATATATATATATATATATATATATATATATATATATATATATATATAAACAGATACGTATGTATATACATGTACATATATATGTATATATATATATATATATATATATATATATATATATATATATATATATATAGTCTAGCCATAAATATTGTTACAAGGTTTGGCAAAGGAAGCAAAGGAACTGTTATATTGCATTTCTTAAAAATTGAGCTTATCGCTATAGTACGCTTGCGCTAGATGCATTTGTCATCATTTGAGTTTAATTTTTAGTGTAGTGAACATGGATTGGGGCGCCAAAGAAAATAGAATTGCTGTGATTGCACTTCATAAATTAGGAATGCAACCAAGTGATATTTTTAAGACTCTGCATACCCTTGGTATAAGCCGAATGTTTGTATGTCGGGCTATTGAAAGATTCAATGATACGTCTGAAGTAAGTGATCGTCAAAGAAGTGGCCGCCCGCGAACTACTCGAACACCTCAAGCGGTTGAAGCCGAGCGCAAGAGAATTCGCCGTAATCCGCTCCGGAAACAAAAAATTTTATCGCGTGAGATGAAAATACCCCAAAGAGCAATTTCACGTATCATCAAAAGTGACTTGCGGTTGGGTGCTTATCGTAGATCTACCGGGCATTTACTAACAGATTCGTGAAAAAAAATAGAGTGGAAAAATCAAAACGATTACGGTACGGTACGCAAACCAAGAACACCGTAAAATTTTGTTTACGGACGAAAAAGTTTTTACTGTCGAAGAAACATTTAATAAACAAAACGATAGGGTTTATGCTCGCAGTACCAGAGAAGCTTCTCAAGTTGCCCAAAAGGTTCAAAGAGGTCATCATCCAGCCTCAGTAATGGTTTGGTGGGGTGTTAGCTACAACGGGGTGACAAAGTTGCATTTTTGTGAGAAGGGCGTCAAAACGTCTTCCAAAGTTTATCAAGAAAGTGCCCTTGAAAGTGTAGTGAAACCTCTCAACACGTCATTATTCAAAAATCAACCTTGGAGTTTCCAGCAAAATTCTGCACCAGGTCATAAGGCGAAGTCAATCCAAAAATGGCTTGAAGAAAATGTTCCAGATTTTATTAAAGCTGAAGATTGGCCTTCGTCTAGCCCAGACCTGAATCCGCTGGATTACAAATTATGGTCTGTCTTAGAGAAAATGACGTGCTTTAAAAGACATTCTAATATCGAATCCTTAAAGAAGTCTCTTACACATGCAGTCGCCAACTTTCCGATTGAAGTCGTGCGTGCTACCATAGATGAGTGGCCAGCTCGATTAAAGGCTTGTGTGAAGGCAAAAGGCAATCACTTCGAATAACTTGTTGCAATTTCCGTAGTTGACAATGCATTTGATAAATAAACAATGATTTCTTAACATATAACACCTCTTTTATTGAACAGTGCTTCAAAAAGTTTGTAACAGTATTTATGGATAGACTAGGTATATATATATATATATATATATATATATATATATATATATATATATATATATATATATATATATATAGATATATATTCATAATTATTTTTTTATATATACGTTTGTATATACATATATATATATATATATATATATATATATATATATATATATATATGTATATATATATATATATATGTATATATGTATATATATATATATATATATATATATATATATATATATGTATACATATAATTATTGAGTACCTCGCTACGGAGTAGCTAAGTTGGAGTTGACAGCCCGGCCCTTCTGGCCAGAAATCGGCCCGATTTCTTTGTAGTATTCGTCATCATCATTAAAGTCGTAGGTATCCAAATTTAGCCTGAGTCGGCACAATGGTTTCATTTTATCACTCTTGAACATGGAACTAAATTTTAGTTTCTGATCATTCTCGAGGCTTTTGATAACATAGCGATATGGCCCTCGGTATTTCGGCTCCAATTTATGGGACTCCCCGGTTGGTATTGGTATGTTCTGTATAACCACTAAATCACCTTCTTCGTATAAAACAGGAGTCTTATGTTTCTCTTCGAATCTTATTTTCCATTGTACCTTTGCGCTCATAATAAGCTGTGCAGCCTCCTGCCGAATTTCGCTTATCGAAAGTTGATTATTGTCACCCTTATCGTCCTGTAGTGCTCGGATGCTACGGCTCGCTGTTACATCCCTCAAACAGAAATCAAACACTATCTGATTAGGTGTACATCCAATTGTCGAGTTGATTTGAGAAATTCGTACCCACGCATTGCAAACTCGGTAGAAGCTCGTCCCATTTTTTACAATCCGCCATCGAACATCGTAGATATCACAATATTGATTGGTTAACGCACTCACCTTGGCCGTTAGCAAGTAGAGTCCACACAGGCACCTTCACGTAATGAATATCATACGTTGCATAGTAATCCTCAAATCCTTTCGATGTAAATGCCAACCCTCGATCGCTTATAATACGGATTAGTAATCCAAAATATGACGTAATATCCCTCAGCATGTTAACTACTGGACGACTGTTGGCTAGTCTCGTGGCTCGAACCATTGTGAATTTACTGAAAGGGTCCGTTACTACGATTATGTATAGATTGCCTTTGTTACTCTTAGGAAATGGCCCCAAGTGATCAATATGCAATACCCTAAAAGGTATGCGTTCATCCTGTTCATAAAACAAGCGGCCTTCGGTTTTTACTACTGGTACTTTATTGAAACAACATTTCGGACATGAAGCAATGTACGACTTCATGCAGTTGCGCATTCGAGTAAACCAGAACAGTTCTTGTATCCTTGTGACCGTTTTATCAACGCCAAAATGACCGGCATCATCATGACAACTTTTTACTAGTCTCCAACGGACAGCTTCAAATCTAAGATCGCCATTTACTGTTCGCATCAATCTTACTTTCTCAAGAGTGTAATCGCACTTTAATTGGGCAAATTGAGCTGATTTATATACTCCATCAATGATATCCATAATTTCCTTTAGTTTCGGGTCCTGTCACTGTAATGATATCCACAAGTGGCTCTGATCAGGTTTTTGTATCAGTAGCACTTTATCTGCTATTGTTGTCGGTTCTTGCGGTTCTTTGTGTGGTCGACAACTTAATACATCGACATGGTTCATATTGTTTCCTGCTCGATGTACCACATCAAAGTCGAATTCTTGGAGTTTTAGCCACCATAAAGCAACTCGACTGTTAAGTGAAGTGGTCAACTTCATCGTCGATATTGCATACAATCGGACACCACTCGGAATGTTCTCCAATCAAATAAAATCGGAATCGATATAACAATTCAACGATTACCAGTACCTCTCATTCTTGGCTACGTACTTCGTTTCAGCGTCGGTGCAATGTCTACTAAACTATATTACTGGCCGGAATGGTTTCTCCTCCGTATATTGCATCAAGGCTCCGGCGAGACCAACAGAACTGGCGTCGGTGTGTACCTCGTGTTCAGCCCGTGGATCATAAAGAGCTAGAACGGGTTCACTACAGATACGAGTTTTCAACTCGATGAAGGTCATGTCTGCAGTCTTGTCCCATACGAAGGATTTCTGTTCCTTCGTTTTTAACAAATTCGTTAGTGGCTTAGAAAGTTTTGAGAATCCTTCAATAAATTTGCGGAAGAACCCCGCTAATCCAAGAAATCTTCTGACATCGGTCACATTTTCAGGCACTGGAAATTTTTGGATAGAATCAATTTTCTTGCTTTCAGGCTTCATTCCGTCTCTATGTATGCGATGACCCAAGAAGGTTAACTTGGAGCAAAAAAACACACTTTGACGGTCTAAGTGTAAAACTCATCTCCCGTAAAATTTCCAGAACTTCCTTCAGTCGCCATCACACTGGGGATAATGACTTCACTCTTATAGCTTACAATATTTCTTCATTTTATACGACGAATTAAGTCGATCATGACCTCTTGGAAAATCATCGGCGCATTAATGAGATCTAAGGCATTACATCGTGCTCAAAATGACCAAGATGAGTCACCAACCTGGTGTACTGACATGATTTTTCATCCATAGGAATTTGGTAGTATGCAGAGAATAAATCTAGTGTCGTGAAGAACCGTTTTCCCGCGAGTTATGAGAGCTGTTCCTCAACAGTTGGCATTAGGTACGGCTTCTTCTTGGTGATAGTGTCTATCGCACGAAAGTCAATACAAAGAATAGGCGAAGAGTACAATGAATTGCTTGGACGAATTACGTTTGTGGCTAACAACTCATTCACAATCTGCTGTTAAATATTTTCTTTGACACAGAATTCACATTCATCGGGCATATACTTTTTATTTCACTATGTGATTTTCGAGTGACCGGTATGTTTATCTTCCTTTGGTTTGTTAAATAAGTTTTAAGGCAACACAAAAACTCCTTAGTTGTTTGAATATAAAGCACACGATGGCGATTTGCATTTGAACGTCGTTTAAACCTTCACGCATATATCTTATAATGGCTGCATCACTAATCCCCGCACGTCTACTTTCCGCACATATTCGATAATAATAATCCATATATGGCTCATTTGAACGTCTAACGTTTGCCATCATACGGAGATGTACCTCGGCTTCATTTTCGGTCGACTCGAATTCCTCTTCTAAAGAGCTTGTAAATTCATCGATGCTTTTGTAAATACTGCTTCTTGCGTCTGGCCACAATTTTGCTGGCCCTCGAAATTTCGTTTGCACTGCGAACAGAACATTGTTTTCATCCCATGAATATATGGATGCTAGTGATTACACACGATGAACAAATTATTGTGCCGTCAGTGATGTACTTAACGTTGGATCAAATTGTAACATTATTTCAATGACGTCGCGCCTCACTCGACACGTTTTGCCTATCGTCCGTCGGGAAACCAAGACTAGAGTTTGATGCCATATTCAAGTTTGGCGACATGCCATAGGTTATGCCTGAAACAGAGTTAGCAAATCCACCAGCAATACTCTGTACCTGAATATTTAATGCTTGAACTAAAGTTATGCAATTTTGCATGCTTTCTTGCAACTTTATCGCTTCGTCGGATGCACGAGAGTTCTCGGCTAAAATTTCAACGTCGTTTTCATTGACAGCTTCCACCAGCCGTAAAATCAATTCAGGTTTATTGCCTCTAGCGGCAAATTTCGCGAACGTAGCTCATGTTTGAGTTCGTTGATTGTGAGCGAATCAATATGAACTATGGTATCCGGCATTTTCAACTAAGAAACATGACGGCCACACTCGAATAAAAATTTGACAATTGCGTTAATATTCATGATTCAAAATATCGGCTTATCAATCGAAATACGCAGCGAGCAGTTACGGGACAGCTAACCGTTATTAAAAGCACACAATATCCAATAAAGCGAAAATTCCGTAGCATCCCACTTCTGGAAACTGTCAGGAATAAAAGGACTGTGGATGTTAGGGAATTGCTTTAATTAAAAGATACCACCGCTTTGTTTCAGTAATGAATATTAGCATCCTCACCAATTCACGCAAAAAAAAAATTTTACCATCATATCATAGGATACGTTGTTCCTACCAACCGCTTGCTTGTTTCGACTCGACTCAACTAACTGAGTACGTCGCTACGGTGTTGCCAAGTTGCAGTTTACATATATATATATATATATATATATATATATATATATATATATATATATATATATATATATATATATATATATATATATATATATATATATATATATATATATATATATCTATATATATATATATATCTATATATATATATATATATATATATTTATATATATATATATATATATATATATATATATATATATATATATATATATATATATATGTAAATACTGCACTTAGTTTGGTTTGAATATGAAGAGACTTGTAGATTATTGGGCTATAATTTAGCTTGCTATTGTATTTCAAAATTACTAAATAGGCTTTCCAACTGACTAATTTTTCGCAACAAAGATTGAATTTTAATAAACGAGCGTCCATTGATATTTGCGAAAGCTAATATAGAAATTTTTCTACTTTGAAAATGTTATGGTAATTTACAAGTTCCACCATATTTCATCCTAATAATATCTCTATTGACAACAAAGATTATTTCCAAAATGTTTGTATTTCAACAGAATCTTGGAATACACTTCCCTTGCGAGGCATTTACTAAGCCAAGCAACAGAAAAACCACAAAAACGAATTTATGGAAGACAAGTCGCGAAGAAAATTATCCCATTTCACGCAAGACTACCTTGTGCTCCATGAGTTCTTCAGGTGTGTGTACTTATTTCCACCGAAAATCATGGCTTTGATTCCTTCGACTCTTCTCACTTTTGTGCAATACCTGAAGCGAATTTCCTTTTAGAGCAATTTAATTGAAGCTCGATGGGAATCAAGTTGGCGCTTCCCAGGCACATCTTTGCATGAACCGGGAAGTGAAGATGTTTTAATGACTTTTTTATGGTTTATTTTCCTTGTTTACCTTACGACTGAACGTGAATGCTACACAACTTTTAGGATAATTTGCCAAGCAATTTGTAAAATCAGTTGAAGCGTTAAAGGGAGAATTACTTGAGGCGAACAAGCATTTGGTGAATTTGTAGAATAGGAGGAAGCTTAATGTAGGACTAATAATTGTAATTGTTAATGCCTACAATTATGGCTTAAAATGCGGAACTGATTCACATATTGCCAGTATATCTGGTTTGTAATGAGCCCCACAAAATATATCAAATAAGTCGTTTCACCGTAATTTCATGAGTGAAAAGTTTTTCAAATTAAAGTGATTTTCTAAATGATAAAAGAAAACTTCAGACTCATCCATGATGTTAATTTTTTAAGGATAAGTCCTTACTAGGAAATGTCTTTCAGTAGTGCTTATCAAATTTTGAATAAAGCGGTAAAATAGAATGAAATTTGCGATTGATAGACGCGAAAATATTTGAAGTGAAACTAAAGAATAAACTAGGGATGCAACGCTACATATATGTTTAAATTGAAATTAATATTTCAGCCACTTGATAGACCGCAAGTACAACGACCTAAATGTGTAGTAAATAACTGCTGATGAAGGGATGAGCACTGAGTTAACAAAAATGATAAATCACATCGATAAGCGTTGTTTATTCTCACGTCCACGTACATGTCGTACGTTATCTATTGAACTCATTTAGATGAAATCTTCAGGCCTATTATCAACACGGCGAAATAGTTGTCGTTCGACGACACAAAAGGGTAAAAGTACTTGGATCAGATTCAATCTCTCGTTAATTACCCGATATTAATTTTCCACTGCAAGGGTTGGAAGCAATTAATGTCAGTCGTAGATTATGTGGCAGGACGATATGACGTCTCGTTAAGGGAGGAATCCAGAACTAATGTTGGTTTGTTAGCTTTATGCTTCACATGGGTAATGCTAAATCATCCGGGTATATTGAAAGCATTCAATGGATAGCCTTTTGCTCACCCTGGCCTATGAAGGATATTAATTTCGGTCGCCATATGCTCTCAAGTTTACTGATTGCAGCTCCACTGGACCTTGTATTAGTAACCCTTGAGAGAAGACTAATATATCTATGGGGATTCAGTATGGTCTGGTTTTGAAATGAACATTAATTACTTTTATCGTTATTATTAAGAGGTGTTCAATTATTACCGGGTTTAAGCTTGATGGAAAATGTGTATTGGATCTAATATTTTTAAAATTTAATATATTCAATACAGGAGTGATTTTTTTTACAGCAATAGGCCATAGGATTTAGATAAAATATCATTCGAAACGTCGAAGCAAATAATTCAAAGCTGGTTTCTCTTTTTACACTACAGTATGTATAGTAAAAATATATTTAGATGTAATATCCCTTGCATGCATTTTAACCCCCTTCATAAAGTACATTTAGAAACACGCCATCTAGCATAACTTTGTGAACAGTTCGAATTAGTGATGTTACCAGTTTAATTTTCTATAAGTCCATTGGAAAGCGACAAATTTTTCGGACTAAACTTACAAGTTAAATTTTGTACTTTTAAAAATCTAGAACTTTAAGAAAAGTTATTAGCACGCAAGAAAAAACAATCGATGATAAGGTTACTGAATTGATTCGTCAGTTTCATAATTTAATCCTCTCATTTTCTAGGAGCCATATTACACTTAAATGAAATACAATACTTTAATCTTTTTCAATGAAATACCTTTGCACACTGTGAGAGCATTTTCAAGTGTTACGAAAATTTGTAATCGAAAGTTCGGAATAGTTAGAAAAGTTGAGAGGAAAACTGGTTGACATGGAGGATGCATTGCGTAGCAGTCCGGTTGACGAGATGGAAGCTAGAGAAAGAAGTGGCGCCGTATCTTTATTTTCTGGTTGGGAAGTGGATGTCATTGATGCACAGAGTGTGGGCCTACCATGCTCGCAAGCAACTGAACTAGCCATTAAACACCTCCCCTGTCCACCCGAGAAACCAGCCTAGAACCGTTTGACACATGACTTCGGGCCAGTCTCATTTTGTTACGCGATTAGGCACCTTCAAGCTGGGGGATCCCTCTTCTAGCGAGAGGGGAGAGGAGAATAGGCATTGGCAGACAAGCGATTCCCCAGCGCCACCGGCTACTGTGAGTTCCTGTCATCTTTTAGGACTGCCCGAACATAATATGCCACCTGGTTAGATTCGAGCATCACCGCGACTATACTATCCGGGGTGAGCTCACCTGTCTCCCTGTAGAGGTCCTGCTGCCAATTGTTGAGTGAACGCTCTCTCTCCTCTCAAACAATCATTTCCATCGCGTCCTCGTTTCGACACAGGTAAATAGCGCGGTGCTCTCTAGTAAGGAGGGCAACAGGTTTCACGCCTGCAATAACTCTCACCATCAAATCAGAGACTGTCGGATACGAAAATGTAATCCTTAGTGCTCCTCTTCTCTCTACCTGTACCGAAGTAGCCCTGATTTGCTCAGGGAAACTCATCTTCAAGTCGATCAGTAGCCCCAGGTACTTTTACTTTTATTCTAGGGATTCTGTTTTTTGTTAAGATGACCACTTCAGTTTTCTCTAGTGCTAAACTGAACCCGCGAGCATTCACCAAGTCTCTCCCTCGACATCATTCGCAAAGCCGATCACGCGTGACGCATCTGGCATCTCAAGTCTCAGTAGCCCGTTGTAAAACACGTTACACAGGCCTGGACCAAGGATGGATACTTGGGCAACATCCGATGTAACTTCCATCGTTTGTTGGCCCTGTGTCGTGTCGTAAAGCAGGCTTCAGTCCTTCAATTAGTCCCTCAAAAGCTGCATTAGATATTCTAGAACTTGAAAAGGGTTTTGCAATGTATCCAAAATATCCACCCATCTAACCGAGTTGAAGGCGCTCCTAATGTCGAGTATCACCAACAGGACGATTCGTCGCTTAGTGCGGCTATATACTTCTGCCTTTTGGACTGCGCTCACCAACTCTGCAATTGCATTAATAGTGGAGCGTTCTGCTCTAAAGCCGTACTGCTGAAGAGATAGGTCCCCAGCGGCACGAATCAAGTCAGTGAGCCTTCTCTTGATGATTTTCTTTAGCACTTTCCCAGCCGTGTCTAGCATGCATAACTTGCTGATCAGCATGAGCCTCGCCACCTTCCATCATACTGGGAAAGCCGATGCAGCGTCATGGTGACCCTGACTAGTGTCACTAGATAGCCGCATAAGAATATTGTAGTAAGATAACGTCAAATCGCGTGCGGAAGAGTTCGAAATTGCAAACACGGTAAACAGTTAACTATCCCGAAAAAATCACAGTGTCGGAAAAGATTATTGAAAATATTTTTGTAAAAGTCCAAAAAATATAATAAAATAAGAGATTCGTAAGAGTAAAATCTTAGTATGTTGAGGAATATTGTTAATAAATATCAATAGCTAAGTAATACAAACTCATTAATTGTTAGCCATAACGGTTGACTGTTGTGCACTACACACATGAGTTGACATTACTAGCAATATTTTTTTGGCACATAGAATTGAATAAGTTCAAGCATATTGCGGGATATCGTGATCTTAAATAAAATTGCAAGTCGCAAAAGTTACTTTTTAGTAGTAGAGAGTGCCTAAAAATCACAAATTTTGCTATAAATCACAAGATCATGCAGCATTGAAGGCGCCCCAGATTATATTTAATGTCTATTGCCGAGTTTGTTTGTGACACTTGATGCTCGAAATGTTTTCAACTCCACTAGATGGGTGGATATTATAAATACACCAAAGAAAATTTTTCAAGTTCCAGAATATCTTATGTGGCTTTTGAGAATAGCTTATAGACCGAAGCCTGCTTTATGATACGATGCAGGGCCGAAGAGGGATGAAAGTTACATCGGGTGCTGTTCAATAATTTATCCTTGGTCCAGACATATGGAATATATCGTACAATAGGCTACAAAAAATAGAGCTGCCAGCTGAGTCACGCCTGATCGGCTTAGTGGATGATGTTGCGGCACTTGGTGCTGGACGCACCGTTAAACAGGCGCATCTTAGACAAGGTATGCTAATGCACCGGGTGAAAAATTGGATGACTGCTCGCCGGCTCAGTCTAGCATTGGAGAAAACCAAAGTTGTCATCCTGTCAACGAAGAGGATCCCCAGATGCAGGACGATCAGTATTGGAGAAGTTCTGGTTGAATCGGAACCATAACTAAATTACGTAGGGTTACTGATTGACTCGAAATTATTGTGTGCACATCAGGGTAACGGCTGATAAAGCTGCTTCAGACGTATTGATTCTGAGTCGACTTATGGCAAATATAGGAGGACCCAAGCCATCAAGAAGACAACTATTGATCAGATCCGTAGAATTGGTGCTACTGTACGGAGCAAAAATATGGGGAACAACTCTCAGCAAGCAACTACACCAGAAAGCCTTGGCACAGGTCCAGAGAAGATTAGCACTGAGAATGGCATCTTCCTTCGAGACAGTCTCCGATTTGGCAGTGCTAGTCATCGTAGACGTCATACCTATCGCCCTCCTTGGCAGAGAGTTCCGTACTATCTACCCTCGTCAAAACCAAGACATAAGAGGGGCAATTGCCTACAAGGAGAGACAGCGCTCTTTTAATGGTTGGCAGCAGTCCTGAGTGAACAGCACAGAGGCAAGATATACTGCACGCCTCACCCAAGATTTGAGATCATGGCTCAATCGAACCTGACCCAGCTCTTGAACGGGCATGGGTTTTTTCAATCTTAGCTGCACATCATTGGTAAGTTGCGGTCCCCCGACTGTAAATTTTGCACAGAAGAAGGAAGCTATGCCTGCCAGACATTTTTTGCATGTAAAAGATGAGACTGACTGCACCGGGATCTCTACAAGAAACTCTTTCCTCCTCCCGTCCCACTTGGGTAGGGATTTCCCAACTTAAAAACAGCCCAAGGCGTAGCGAAATGAGACCTGACCCGAAGTAATGTGTCAAATGTTTCTAAACTAGGTTCTCATGTTGACTGTGAAGATATTTAGTGAGTAGTTCAGACGTTTTGGGCATCTAAGAACCCCACACTTAGTGGATAAGTAGCCTTCACTTGCAAAGCACAAAAAATTATCGAGTTATGGACACAAAATCCGCAGATACACAAACCTTTTGGGAAACCAAAAGACGAGCATCATTGCGTCGCAAATCGATCTTGAGATAAGTTCAACATAGAGCGATATTTTATGTCCGTTGCAGTATGGAGAAGTCGCGTATAATCGCCTCAAAACGTCATGTCTCTGTTGTTTCATAATCAAATGAATTAAAATTTTTCTAATTTATAGTTGAATAAATGCCATTTCATTAAAATGAATTCAATAACAATTTTTTATTTAAATAAAAAGTATAAAATTAAAAAACATCAATAAATGTTGAGTGACTTTTTAACCGATTTCCATAGGAGAGTAGGTTATCAGTTTTATCTTTATATTTTTTACATATCCCCTGACGTAACTTTTGAACGGAAAACGCTTTTCATTAGACCTCATTTAACCCGAGAACACTAAGCTTGATTGTAGGTCTGTTATTACTAAGCATGAGTCAGAATCGACTCAACTAATCCAGAAGAAGAATAAAAAAGTAAATGAAAGAATTATTATGCAATATTCAACGTAATATTTAAAAAAACATAAAATCAACTTCATTTCGAGTTTAAAGATAAAGTAAAAAAAAATCCGTAGCGTCGTTGATGTTGTTTTGTAACTTTATTTTTAAAAATGTATACATAAATAAAACCGTATTCTGATTTTCAACCAAAAGGTATTGTCTAGAAATTAAAAATAAATTTTTTGTCAAAAAAAAATCACAAATAAATTCAGTTACTTTGTTTTCATAAAACAACAATACATAGCTGAACTAAGCTAACAAATTAATCAGTCTTCGATCACATTTCATCAACTCTCAATTTTGTCTGTTACTAATTAGAAGATGAATAACATATTTTTTTCATATGCTTTTCTTGAAAATTGACGTCCTTGAATTCATCAGGAAATTCACTTTTGTTTTTTTTATGGTTCCTAATATGGTTAGGCCTTCTTCTTTTAACAAGGACAGACAGAGAGGAACACTTGTAAACCAATTATCCATGGTTATGTCTCTATTTGATCTTGCTATAGTTTCAGAAAGTTGTTTTACAAAATATGTTCCAGCAGGTGTCCCTCCAATTTTGAAATCCAAGTAGTGATGAACTGTCTTCGTCGACCGAGTCAGACCAGCGGTTCCTCGGTTTCCCCATTGGTCTCCGCCCTTCAGTTCTCCCAACGAATACCTTCTTGGGTATTCGTTGTTCGTCCATACGATTCATGTGCCCAGCCCATTGCAACTTCTGTAGTCTGGCAATCGTTGAGACCTAAGCCTCGTCGAAAATGTCATAAAGCTCATGGTTGTATCAAATTCATTAGTGGTCCCCGTCTAGCTTCGCTCCAATCATTCGCCTCAGGACCCATAGCTCAAAGGCGTTCAATATATTTGCGGGTACTTGGGTCAGGGTCCATATTTCACCCTCATAGCATATCACAGATTTAGGTACTTGGAGCTTTGTTTTCCTGTGTATGCAGCTGGTCTCCAATGTCATCAAAACTGAATAAAAAATTTTATTTGAAGGCTGTACTCCTCGGCGTATTTCGACTCATTCTTTACGGATTCTCGTTATTTGGCACCTTAATACACGAATCCGCTCAAATTTTCGATACTGTATTCGCCAAGGGTGATATACTTGTACTGTGTATTTGAGGTATTTTCCCTCGATTACGTCATGAGCTTTGTTTTATTCTCATTGATTTGTAGCCCTACTAGTTTTGCTTCACTGTTGAGTTTCAGAAAGAGTTCTTTGGCAGTTGTTAATGACCGTGAAAAAATGTTGATGTCGCCCGCATAGGCTGCCACTTGACACGACTCGTATAGTAATGTACCTCGCGTATCGACAGGTAGCTTTCCTATGACGTACTCCAGAGGAAGTTTGATGGAAACTATAAGTATATATGTAAAAATGTAAAAAAACTGTAGGTAAGGTCGCAAAAAACAAAACGGCGGCCAGTTGAAGCTCAAAACTTCTAAGGCTACTAAAAGTCACACTTTTGAAAGAAATTGTTTAGATCTAGCGACTTTAACGGTTTGGTGATCATGCATATGCAAATTTCAAAATGGCAGCGGTTTGAATATGGTTTTTTTCAGGTTTTTGTGGCCCTCTAGTGGTCACAGTTTCCAACGGATAATGGATCTCTGTAGTTAGTTCTTGTACTATGCAAAAAATTATTAAAATCGAATGAAAGATAAAATAGTCAAAAATTTAAAACATAATATTTTTAAGCTGCCATTTCCACTTAAAAGTGAATACGTTTGCCCTGTCTAGAGTGAAACTCCGATTTGAACGAGATTTGGCACATTGATTGATGAGGCCGTAGCACACAAAGATTTTAAATAATCTGAGGTCAAAGGCATACTTTCGAAATAGCAGAGCCCAAAGGTCAGAAGGCAAATAGCAACTGAAATAATGAATATTTTTGGTGGAAACGTTTTAAATGACTTAACTTGGAATTATTTATAAAGCAGACCATTTTTGGGATATTGTAGAATATTTTTAACAATACCGTAAAAAATTATAAAATCGCAACTTGTCTGTCTGTCCGTCCGCCCGTTCGTTCGTGCGTCACAACAAGTTTTCTTGCGAACCACATGAGCTAGAATGAGGAAATTTTCTACGTAGGTCAAAAGTGGTGCCTCTCAAAATTTGCAGTGCAAGAAAATATTTTAAAGTGTTTAAGGGGGGGCCTCCCCGTGCAGGGGGGTGACTTAAATTAGCAGCCAAGTTATAAGTTATTAAGGCAAGTTAATTTAACTGGTCGATAATTTACAGCTTAATATTTTTTGCAGCCGTTTTCAATAAAAACTCAAAATGACGGCCCCTGACGATTCAGAAAAGAATGCAAGTGCTGATTAAACTTTTATGGAAATCTTTTGAAATTAACTATTTGAGCTATTTAAGCCGACAAGTTATCACCTTTGTGTGGTAACCACTGTGAAATGTGTAAACAGCAAATGTAAGAAGCACGAAACCTGTATTTTTATGTTTATAACAATTCATTATCCCCCAATTTTCAATATGTGATCCGTACGCGTGCAACTCAATGTAATTAGCAAAATATTTGCTCCTCTATAAAGGGTATCTAAATACGAACGTCGGCAGATTATTTTTATGTTAATAAATACCCATGCTACAAAAATTGTAATAAGAAGTCTAGTAGTAGGCAAGTCAAATTCTTTTTCGAGACTTTACGCTACATACGAGAAATTTACCTTTCCAGCTGGTGCTGCCTACGGGGATTTTTTTTTCATTTAGCACTACAGCCTCTTTCGGGCTTTCGCTTAGAGATAGTCAGAGTTTTTCATTATCTTGATCGAATGTTTTGGCACTCGGTAAGGTGTTATGGTCAGTACCACGCTTCAGCCATGTATCCGTCCACCCAGCTACGATACATTCTGATTTTAACTAGTATGTATAATAACTGAACGGGCTTATAGTCCGTCCGAAGAATCACTCGAAACAAACCTCGAGACTCGAACAATGGACCTTAGGCATATGGGGTTGGTGATCTAACCACTACACGACATAGACTTCACATGGCTTTTTAGGGCTTTGTAAAATGAATTTTACAAAAACCTACTAGTTTCGCATCCTGTCCGTCCGCCCGTCCATTTATCCGTGTGCCACAGCAAATTTTCTCAGACACTATAAAAGCCACATTACTCAAACATTGTGGGAAGGTCAGAAGTGATTTGTGCTACAAAGATTAAGGACCTACCAAAAAAATTTAAAATCTTAGTGGAAGACCTACCTTATGCTGAGTGCTGCATTTTTTATCAAAGGTTGTCACGTGAGGTATCGAATTAAAGGACTTGCTTACATCTCTAAGTGTCCGAAAAAAAAAGTCAATTTGTACATTAGAGGGTGCAGCATGCGGTAACATGTGTGAAAATTGTGATCCTTCCGCTCGCGATTGGACGCCTTGAGCCAATAAATCTCCAAAAAAATCACGGAGATTGTCCTAAATAGGAACAAGGGCAACAAACACCTCAGAAGACAAAGTTCACTTAACCTTATTTGTACTATTATGATCTGTGAATGCAACAATTTGCTCCATAAAATTCAAGTCATGCCTCTAAATAAATTCAAACTTCAGACCCTAGTGTGCATAATATTTTATTGAAATTGTATCATAAACAAGTGATATGTAGCTATTTTAACCATACTGAAATACAACAATAACATGTGGTGATGGTCGGTACATGTATGTATGTTTCAAACTTACAATTATTACGGAAATGAACCACCTTGGATGGAATATCTCGAACATAAATGCCAACTCCGGCCGGGGGTCCAGAGTTCTGGGCGCCACTTGTCTACCCGTAAATTTCCCCCCGAGCCTCCAGATGTGCTTGGCCCACGCCGCAGTCTTCGCTTTCCACAAAAATAATCCCGATCACCAGAGATGCTCGCAAACAGAAATTTAAAATCTACGTTAAGGGGAGGAAAGGACTAAATCACAACTTTAGCACTTGTCCCAACCAAAACCAGTCTTCCAATCCACTCTCAGATTTTCCGAACTTTCCACTGAAACGAAAGAACATCGCGAGCTGAGCTCCGTGTTCAAATCTTGTAACTATAAAACCACTGCTGAAAAGAATGAGCATATGATTTCGGCAAACATTTAAATAAAAAAAAAAACTTTTAGAAAAAAAAGGAAAACCGACTTCGGAATGCCCTAAAAAGGATGAAATAAATTTGCCATATTATATTTTCCCCCATTCTTTTGCGATGATGCAGATGTTGGAAGTATTTATGTTGAAATGGGGAAATTGATTTGGCACCGCTTCCATAAAATTTATTTCATCCTTTTTAGGGCATTCCGAAGTCGGTTTGCTTTTTTTCATAAAGTTTTTTATTTCACCCTTTTTAGTGGCAAATTTTTTCATTTCAAACCTTTCAAAACTCAGTTTCTCGAATACAGTGTATCATGTTCTCGTATATTAAAATGTAATTTTTCACTGCAATGCAAAACCTACTACGGCTAAAATCTGCAGCGTTCATAGGAATCGAATTTAATTCTGGTGCATTTAAAACATGATCTCATCAACCTCTACCTTGATTTTAGATTTCATAAAAATCCAATATGGATTGTAGCTTTGAGAAATTTTCGGATTTCGAACTTTGACTAGCGCCATTTTTATATTCTGACCTGACCCTGAAGTGCTTTTTTATCGTTCAACTTTTTTCGACCTTTTGCGGCCGCCATTTTGTTTCGAATTGTTCCACTTTGGATTTTTTATTGTGAGCTTTATCACACAATTGAATAAATTCTTGTACTAGTTTTGGTACAAACCCGAGTCATGCTATGGTCAGAACAGAAATATTTCTGAAAATTTAGCGAAAATCGAAGCAAAGTTGCGAGCTCCAGGCACAAATTTTTTATATCCTATCTACATACAACCAACCATACAACCAACGATACAAACACACACAGACACACAATCATATATATATATATATATATATATATATATATATATATATATATATATATATATATATATATATATATATATGTATATATATATATATATATATATATATATATATATATATAAATATATATAAACATATATATGTATATGTATATGTGTATATATATATATATACATATATATATATATATATATATATATATATATATATATATATATATATATATATATATATATATATATATGTATATATATATATATATATAGATATATATAAACATTATATATATATATATATATATATATATATTTATATACATTATATTTATATATATATATATATATATATAATACACATATACATATATATATATATATACACACATCTACACACACACGCATATATGTATATATATATATATATATATATATATATATATATATATATATATATATACTACTGCGACCAAAAAGTAAGGTGACATTTGAATTTAAACTGCGCGCGTCGAAGGATTTGGAGGATTATTTTTTTTTTTGATTGGTAGTGCGGTCAGTTCCGCCTTCGCTGTGGCTTGAATCTCCTCTATCGTATCAAAACGGTGTCCCCGGAACGGTCTTTGGAGCTTGCTGAGCAGCTAGAAGTCGCACGGCGCCAGATCAGGTGAATACAGTGGTTGCGGAACGATATGGGTTGAGTTTTTGGCAAAATGATCACGAATTACGAGTGCAGTATGGGATGGTGCATTATCGTGGTGAAAAAACCAAGAATTGCCTTTCCACAGTTCCGGCTTTTTTAGGCGGATAGCGTTACGCAAACGACGCATAACGTTCAAATAATATTCCTTGTTTACTGTTTGGCCCGCCGGAAGGAATTCATAATGCACAACACCACGGTAATCGAAAAAGAGAAGAGGTTGATGGTCGCCCAGGACACTCCCTGTCTTCGACAAGTTCACGGCTGGCTTGGAACTCACTATGCCACTTGTAAACATTTTTTTTAGACAAAGCCTCATCATCAAAGGCTTTCTGCACCATCCTCAACGTTTCCGCAGCAGAAAATTGATCCCGCAAACAAAATTTAATGCAAATTCAACAAATTTCGACAACGCAAAAAACGAAAAACTCACTTTCAGCAGCTCACAAAACGACGCGTATCTCAAACACTCATGAATCTTTTGACATGTAAATTTGACATAGCTGTCGCTGTCGCCGCGATCAATCTCAAAAAATTTACTTAAAAAGATCCTTCTTAGCCGTATCACTTTTTCACATTTATTCGATACCCATCGCCTTCGTTTTCAGTTAACTATGGCACCTAATTTTCATGAAAGTTTCAAGATAATTATACCCTATAGTTCAATGAAACTCGGCTATGCATTTTCATCTTCATCTGTAAAGTTATGATCAGTTATAGAAGGAAAAGTATCTCTTTTCATGTTGCGATTCTTGCCGGTCTTTAGGATGGAAATTACTAATTTTAGATTTTTGAGCATATGTATAATATCAACTGGAAAGTAACGAATGAACTCTATAATTTGCAATCACTCAGCCCTTATTATTTCTTCGGGGAATTTTATAAATCCTATGTGTAACGTTTACGTCTAAGGATGTAAGAAGGATCCTTTACTTAGCTCATCGGTAAGCAAAGAATGAATTCGGAAGAGAAAAGCATCCTGAAATGTTCCCTCTAGCTATTGTTGAATTGTATTTATGCCACATTTAGAAGTAATTTATTGGTTATTTCCGGTAGAAATTATTGATTAAAATATAGGTTTATGCAGAAAATTAAGGATACTGATCATTTTTATCATCCGTCACCAGAAGACTCGATATCTCCATCAAATTCTTGAGGAGTGCCAACTAATTGGCACTTTTTGTGCGAAAGATTATTTAAATTCAATTTCTCGACATCAATGTATCATATTGAACTGTTAATATCTACAGAGTCCTTGTAAGGATTACAATTCTGTTCCGATACATTTTAGATCAATATGCTGTCCCTCATTTGAAACCTCTACAATCAAAATCCTTACACCCGTCGATTAGTTATGCTGAAAAATCGGGGTGAAAGTCGGAAATTTTTTAGTTTTAACGGTAAAAGTCCTTTACCGTTACTTGAATTTCTTATCGTTTAAACGGGACCTAACTAGAAGAAAGATGCATCATTTGCCAAAAACAGGACTCTTCTATCTATCTCCGTTTAGAAGTTATGCGTGAACATATAAAAAAAAACAAAAAAGTTCGCCGCCCTAGGCAGATGCAGAAAAGCGCCACCCTTTCCAGAAAAAGTTGATTAACTTTTTTTTTGGTCATCATTTTTTCGAAAAAGTAGCGTTATATCTAGTGTAAGTAGAGTAGTATATAAGTATACGGTATGTGAGATGTGTATATTCAAGAATATAATACATTTTAGGTTAGTTACGATAAAGTTCAGGTTCATGAAGATTATTATTACTACTGTACGTATCATCATTTATTCATTTTGATTTTTTCTCATCGTTTTCACAATAGATACTGTAGTTACTCTTTATATCATTAACGTTTTATAAACAAGTCTGTGACCTATAGTTACGAAGATTATTTTTACATGTTTTTACGCCGGGCTTTTTGAAGTGCGAATTCATGAATTACCTGATTGCAATCGATTAAACGTACAATTTCGGCCTCTATAGATAATACAGCCAAAGAATTCAAGCGAGTTTGACACATGGATGACCTCAAATAATTTTTGATCCGCTTCAAACAAGAAAACGATCTTTCACCACTGCAATTCGTGACAGCCATGCAAAGAAACATTCTATATGCAATGTCAATATTCGGAAACACTGTATGAAGATCATTTCTTTTGAAAAATTCAAAGGTTTCGATTGAGGTCAGCTGCTTAGTGTTTTTTTGATTGCAATTGAGATAGGCTTTGAAATGGATAAGTTCATCAGCTATTGAAGTTTCTAAATCTTGACTAAATGCTTCTTGTAAGTTTTTAGCTTTTTCCCGTATATGAACATTATCCAAATTTTTCAAGTCAATGAGGACAGAAAATTTTTTGTTGATTTTCTCATATTTCAGACATCTTTCCTGTAAATCTGACAACAAATTGTCAAATATAACATTGTAAGTGTTGACTTTGAAGTTGTCTTTACCGAGCAGCGTTACCTCCCCTGTTCTTGTTTCGTCATCATAGATTTTACTACGTCTCACTCTGCTGACAAGTGGTTTGTACTCTTGGTTGATTGAAAAAGCGAGTGTTTTTTTTCGAAATAGTCAAAGTCTTCACGCGCATCACCTACAGTTTTGAGTAGACTATTATACAACTGAACTACTTCACTAAGGTGAGTTTGAGTGGACTGCAATTTTTTGCTCACAGAATTGAATCTCGGAAGTAAAAACCCCCACAAACATTGCATAAAAGCTGTCTTCAAAGATTCCAATCGTTCTCGGATCCCTTTGGCTTCACTCCGAGTTATAGCTTTTTGTGAAAGATCGTTTTCTATGAGATACAAAGCCAGAAGTATTTCAGGGTAAAACTGATCAAGTGTACAGACGGCGTCATTGCGAGCTGACCAACGTGTTATTGAAAGTGATTTGACAGTTATCCTCTGAGATTTTACGCAGCAATTCTGAAGAATTTCCCAGCGACTTGTAAATGCTGTGAAAAATCTATATAAACTCTGAAGATCGTTGAAGTAATCGGCAGCTATTGAGCAGTTTTCAACCGCATGAGTGCCAACCAAATTGAGAGAATGTGCAGCACAAGGAACGTATTCGGCATATTTATTGCGATTTTTAATCAACTGTTGAAGCCCCGCGTATCATATGACTGACCCCGACAATTTTTGATTTCAATTCGCAGAGTTTCCAGCGTTGAACTTACAGCATCATCCATATTAGCAGCCTTTTGGCCTACATTTTGTAAAAATGTCACAAAGCACTCTACGGGCATACCGTTATTCTTCACGTATCGCAGTATGAAACACAGTTGATCGACATGTGAAATGTCAGGTGTGGAATCGACAATAATTGAGTAGTATTTCGCACAATTGACTTCTCGTATAATTACATCTAATACCTTGTTAGCCAAGATTTGGATGAACTCCTCGCAGATGATTTTTGTCAGATAACTAGTACTACCTATGCCTTTATTTTCAAATCTTGAAATATGGTCAGCTAAAAATGGATCAAATTCAGCTATCAACTCTAAAGACATCAAGTAATTTCCGTTGTGAAGAGAACCAAATTTTTCGTCGTGCCCTCTAAAAGGCAATCCACGCGAAGCTAAACTCTTAATTACGGCGACAACTCTTTATTATATTCAGCTGTTAGACTTACGTCTTTATCATATTCAGCTGTTAGAGCTTTGTCAATTCTACCCAAAGCAGACGCCCTATCTTTAAAAGCTTTCAAGCAACTTTGATGTTTCTCCGAATTTTCGTGCTTACTGGTTCTTACGACTGCGTTTTTCCAATCGCTAAATCCATCTTTGTCAGCAAAAGATGATTCGCCGTCAAAAAGAAAACATGGGACACAATATACGGATCGTTTGCTTTCAGAATATATTAACAAGACACGTGGAGTTTTTTCGCCATTTAAAAGTGTTCTCTCGAACAATGATGAACTTAAGTATCGCACGACATCATTATTTACCCTTTTCGAATGCGCAAAATCGAGATGCTTATTTTGATTGTAATTATGTTTAGCGATATAATCACGAAATGAGTCGTTTATCACCCATTCTGCAGGGTCATTGCTGATTTCAAACTTTTTTCCGTCGAACTCTGTTGGTTTCCTAGGTTCTGTGGACCCTCCTCCGGAAGTTTCTTGACCACCAATCTCATCTTGCAATGCAGAGAAATCAAAACCAAGTTCCTTTTCTGGTTCCTTTACTTCGCCATCGCTACATTGTTTTGTTTCTCCATCATCAAATTCATTTGATTTTGTCGAAACATCTGTAATAATTTATAATTTTCAGTCAATTCCATAATTTTGAATTTCTTATGTGTTGTATTCAAATAAAGTGAAACTTTCGTCGAGAATAACGAATATAAATATTACTATGACAGCGCAGAAAGTAACAAACAATAAATTAGAGAACCATGTAAACATAGAATTTACAACTCACCTGTGGAATTTGATATTTGTAGATCAGAAAGTTCGCTTGTTGCTGCTGTATTCGAAATGTCTGATGCAGCAGTTTGATTAGTGCTAAAATAGGCGGAAAGTTTACGAGTCTTTGCTATAACCTCATCATCTTTGGATTTTCTTTTCACAGCTTGTTTACGATATTCGGAACCACTCAAGCGATGTCGTCCGTCACTCATTTTATTTGAAGATAAATTCACGCCAGTATTTATATTTTCGTGTGTATATTGGACGTGCGGAAAATGTATGGACACTCTTAACGCGCAATGACGCAGTGGAAAAAACGACAGAAAACACGCGCGCCGCTCGTCACTCGGCAAACAAGAGAGAGAAAGTATGATAGTTACCCTGCACACGTATACTGTATACTCAACTATAGCGCTACAATTCGGGCGGCAAATTTGAATATTATAATTCAGGCTCGTTACTTTTGCTCTCATATAAAAAGTTGTTTTTTCGACGACCCAAAAAGTAGCGTTATATCTGGTGTAAGCGATAAAAATTCGCCGCCCCTGAAATCTGCCGCCCTAGGCTGCTGCCTACCTTGCCTACCCGGTAAATCCGCCACAGCTTGTCTGCCAGAGGAAGATCTTCAAATCGTCCACTTCCCGTTGAATCCATCAATAGCAATCGAACCTCCCAACACCATCCAAATGGTTAAACTCCCCAAAATCTTGATCAAAATGCTTAAACTCCCAAAATTCTGGTTTTTGTTGCCACTTGCGTTGCCACTCCCAGACAGGAAAACAACCAAAAAGAACGCGCGTCAAAACCGCACCTTACATGCGTTTTCAAAAAAACGCTCCTTCAAGCGGGAACAATTCCTTTTCCTTCAGTTTCACGTCAAACTGGTTCGTGCCAGCCATCTCGCTCGTTCCGCACTGACCACTGCACTGTAAGCGTAAATCACATTCTGGCTTGAGGATTCTCGCTCTGCCAGCCGCAGTTTATAGAGATATTCGTGGAAGCTTCGTGATATTTGCAGACGGATTCTTGTATCCGTTGATTCTGGATTCCGGAAATTGAATGAGAATAAGCAGAGAGCAGAGAATGGCAGGACACCACTGTGGTGTAAAACTCAGGTAAATTCAGCTTCGCTATTCTTGTACTACTGGTGGAAGATTGCTGGCAATTTTAACGTTTACTTCACTTACACGCTAATTGCTATTAACATTAATTCAAATAAAATAATTTAATTTTTGACTTTACTCAACTATCGCTGCTCTGCTTCCATTTCTCAAAATTCTTTACATTACTTAATCTCCGTTATCATTTAACGAAAATAAGGTAGTGGTTGAGAGGCCAAAATGATCCCATGAAACATTGTCTTCAGATTTCCTTGAAAATTTCAAGACTAGTATTTATATACACTATATGTCGAGTCTGCGATATTTATTCGATGCAGAATGGTTTGATCTGTTTCATATCAACTCTAATAGAGGACATAAATGTATGAAAAATTTTTTTTTCGGAATGAAATTGAAAAATTGTAAATTTGCTTTTGAAGTCTCATCCGTGAACGTTTTTTTATTTATTGGGAACGCGACATTGAGATGCAATGCATATTCTCAATAGACTATGCACGCAAGGAGGAAGAAAGAATTTTCAATTTTAATTCATGCAAGCTTAATAGAATTTTGTATCCATGAATATAATATTCATGGCAAAATCTATGTAAGCTTTAATGAATGAAAGTGTCTGACTTTGGTGATTAGCTTTTTCTTTGTTTAATATATTTAATATACACGGTATTGTAGTGATATACATAGGTGTACAAAAATGTCCATAAAGGACTGCAGCGATGGTTTACTGCCTTGGGGAAAGAGAATGGTGGGATCCGCCGAGATTTGCCTTGTCTGAGGACGGATGAATGTTCTTTCCTCTAGCACAAGGACCCACTCTTAAAGAAATTTCGCATTCGCGAACGAATATCGGCCGAAGTTGGGAATGAGGTAACCTACGAAGGGTCGAAAATTGTTGACTCAAAGGACAAACCGGGCCTGGAGAAAACAGACAGACATAAAAGGGCTTCGTCATTACCAGCGATACGTATGGCTCCCAAATAAGAGTGGAGTATCCCGCTGGGAGCGGTGCTCCCTCACACCCTCTCAACCAGATCAAGATCCAAAGGTAAGCGTGACCATATTGTCAATTTAAGTTAAAAACTCACACAAACATAATTTGAATGAATTTTTCCTTTAAATAAAAATATAAACGTGGTAAATTTATGTCATAGTAATATGTGAGGGAACTACATAACGCTATGCCATAAATAGGCATGGGAGCGTAAGGCCACCTTACCCGGGAAGAGCACCTGAAATGCATAAAAAGGAGCGAGCTCGCCCAATCGCGAGCTCATTATAGCGGAGGAGCCAGCAAACGTGGTGGACCCCATACTCGGTCAGGCTCAAAAACCAAAAGGAAAGACCGAGTTTTTGCAAAATTTTTCATTTTTTCGATTCCTTGAACTCTTCTTGAACAAAACAAAAAAGGCACTATTTCAACTGGCAGTTAACAATATTTCAAATGAAAGGAATTTCCTTCAAATACAATAAAATGTAAGTTATTTTGAATTTACTTAAAGTAAAACAAATTTTTTTCTGTCTAAAACAAGTAAATATCTAAACGAAATGTCGGAATGGATTTTTTTTTGGTAGAGTTTTTTTTCTTTTGACAATGTAAAAAATATTTTATTAATAAACGAAAAAGGGTACTCGCTAACATACTCGCCGGGCGCCCGCTGGTGATGTGGTGTTGCCTGAAACTTTTACATTTAATTCTGCTTGGAAGTTATTTGGCAATAACATTCAATTAATACTTAAGTGACTAAGTCCGTTCATTGTATGATTAATACCCTACATGAAAATACTTATAATAGGCTCATATTCACGAAAAAATGCGACTTTTTCGATAGGTCAAAACCGACTTTCAGCAATACTCTTTATGCTTTTGATGTCAGACTAGGATTCGTAGCTAAACTAACTAGACATGCGTTTCAGAACAAAAGAAAACTGCTACTATGGTTCTATCCTTTCATTTTCTGGCGTTCTCATTTGATGTTGCTCCTAGGTTACAGCCACGCAGTAGTTTTCTTCAATAGAGTCTGCACATAATTAGTTATAAGGCGATACGACGACCAACAGTTTTTGACCAAATTTTTTGGGCTAGGTATCTCACCGCCAGTTCAGCCCGGTTTCCTTATATTCCGTGTTAGCGCTGCCACAGAACAAATTCAAGACAGGCGTTTTGCTATATTATCTCATCGGAGCAAGAGTTTCCTCACGATCACTTGACTATCTAAATATATTTGGTAAGTTCGCTTTTAAAGACTTTCAGCAAATCGCACTGGTAAACAAAATGTTTATTTCACTAAAATTCTACCATTATGTAGAAAACCCTCTAAAACTGTAAGCTACTACGTATTGGGTAAAATCTATGGATTCCTTGTTTAAATGATTGCAGTTAGAAGCTAAATTGAAAATAATTGTATTAATTTCCGAGCGCATCACCACAAACCGCTTCAACCACTTTTATCTTGTCGCCATGGAAGATGCAACACATATTTATTGACGCTTTTCTCCTTGAATAGTGAACGATACACACCAAAACACAAAACCGTTATAAAACCAAATTTCCGTAGTATTTCTGCAACCGAAATTTTATTTCTTCTTCCGTTTTCTCGAATGCCGCAACGCGAAGTTATTTTCTGGGTATCACTGCCGGCTGGTTGGTTGTCTTTAGCTGTTTTTCATTATCCGTTGGGTATGGCTTCTATGGGGGGAATTTCTTTAGCACAAATAGCCGGTTAATCACTGCACTAAAGAGCCGTAAATCTTCCCGTATGTTTGCTTCCGCAGTTCACCATATGGATTACTTGAATCTTATATATTTGAGCGATTGCTTTACCACTCAAAATTAAAATCTGAAAAGATTTCTGACTATCACTTCGCGAAATGGGAAAATTCGATAATTATTTGTTAAAGGTTAGTACACTGGTCGCGAGCAATTTCTTTTCTTCTCTTTACTCAACTACCGCAGAAATTCCATTTTGATACGAATTGGTTTGTTTTGGAATGAAAAAACTCCTGGAAAATTGTAATTTATCTCCATTAGTTGCCGGCGCGATTCTCGCGGCAACCTTGCTATATGGTGATCCGTAATAGACTCACAATCCACCCAAGCAATTCTCCTCCCCTCATTTCCAATCGTCACCTTGCGGGACTTGTCGCAACAGTAGTTGACGTGCCTTCCATCCACTCTAGATTGCAATGCGGAAGTGCAATTCGTGAATAAGCTGCGTTGGAAAGGGGTTGCCGTGTCCGAATTTCAATTGCAGATTTGAATTTTTTTTTTTAATTAAAAGAAGATAATAATGTAACAAAATTTAAATGATAAAAGATAAATATCATAAAGGATATAATTATAAGGAAATATTTAAATTTAACATAGAGAAATTTATCCTTTTAATTTTGTGTATTTTAATTTATTTTTATTCTCGAAATCGATTTTCGACCGTAATCGTTTGGTCTTCTTCAGCGATTAATTTATTTTCACTCACATTCCTGCTTATATACTAGCTATGTTTAAGGAAATTTACTCTAGATCATTAAAAAGTAATTAGGGAAATTTGCTTAAGTTAATAAAAGGTAGGAAAGGTAATTTACAAAAGGGGTAGTTATAAAAATATTATTTTTACATGATTCAGAAAAGATATTATTATTTAATTAATTTAAATAGCCATGATCTGCAGTTTCCGTCATCCTGATTCATCAACTTTTTCCTTTCCCGGGTAATTGCCAGGCTTTCCATCACATCCAATTCACGTGTATCTCTAGCTTCCTTGATGACTACAGCGTCCTCCATTGTTATCTCGTGTCCCTTCGTGATAATATGTTCCGCTACCGCTGACTTGAAATTCGAAGTTCTTTCTTTCTTTCTTGCTGCTGCTGCTTCGCCTAGATGCTCCTTGATTCGCGTGCCGATGAGCCTCCTCGTTTGACCTATGTACACTTCTTCACAAGTGGGACATTCGATGCGATAGATACCAGATTTCTCGTGTGGTTCGCGCTTGTCTTTCGTTGATCCGAGAACGTTTTTGAGCTGGTTCTTGCTGCTTGATTCGATTAACCGTACAGAATTGAGCTGATTTATTCGCCGCTTGATCCGATTGCTGATGCCTTCGTGATAAGTTAGAGCCTTCCAGAACGTTCTTTCGGTATTCGCATTTGATAATGTTGATCGTCCCTGACGCTGTCTATTAATCTGGATCTTCTGTGCCATTCTCCTAATCGTCGAGCCCTTGAAGCCGTTTAGTTTAGCTGTCTCAACAATGTACCTCATCTCCTTTTCCTTAGCTTCCTTGCTTAGCGGCAAATCGAGCATCCTGTGGATCATGGCTCTGTACGGAGAAACCTTGATTTGCTGCGAATGATTTGATGTATTTGGAATCGTTCTCTGTGTGTGAGTTGCTTTCCGGTATACATCGAAAGTTATATTTGTTTGGGTCCTCCTTACTACTATATCTAGGAACGAAAGTTTACCGTCTTTCTCTTCCTCCATCGTGAAAACTATATTCTTGTGGGCTCCATTCAGGTCAGGAAGGACCTTCTCCACGTCACTCCTTTTCACATATGCAAACACATCGTCCACATATCGGACCCAATGTTTTGGTAACTGGCCTTTCTCCTGCAGTCCGTCTTCTAGTTTCGTCATAAATATCTCGCTAAAGAATGGTGAAAGTGGATTTCCCATCGCAACTCTGCCTTTCGTCTTATAAAATTTCCCCCGAAAGGTGAAATAGTTTTCGATCATGCAAAGTCTTGCAAGTTGGATATACTGCCTAGGCAGTATATATTGCAAAGTCTTGCAAGTTGAATATACTGCCTAGGCAGTATATCCAACTTGCAAGACTTTGCATGATCGAAAATTATTTCACCTTTCGGGGGAAATTTTATAAGACGAAAGGCGGAGTTGCGATGGGAAATCCACTTTCACCATTCTTTAGCGAGATATTTATGACGAAACTAGAAGACGGACTGCAGGAGAAAGGCCAGTTACCAAAACATTGGGTCCGATATGTGGACGATGTGTTTGCATATGTGAAAAGGAGTGACGTGGAGAAGGTCCTTCCTGACCTGAATGGAGTCCTTCCTGACCTGAATGGAGCCCACAAGAATATTCACGATAGAGGAAGAGAAAGACGGTAAACTTTCGTTCCTAGATATAGTAGTAAGGAGGACTCAAACAAATATAACTTTCGATGTATACCGGAAAGCAACTCACACACAAAGAACGATTCCAAATACATCAAATCATTCGCAGCAAATCAAGGTTTCTCCGTACAGAGCCATGATCCACAGGATGCTCGATTTGCCGCTAAGCAAGGAAGCTAAGGAAAAGGAGATGAGGTACATTGTTGAGACAGCTAAACTAAACGGCTTCAAGGGCTCGACGATTAGGAGAATGGCACAGAAGATCCAGATTAATAGACAGCGTCAGGGACGATCAACATTATCAAATGCGAATACCGAAAGAACGTACTGGAAGGCTCTAACTTATCACGAAGGCATCAGCAATCGGATCAAGCGGCGAATAAATCAGCTCAATTCTGTACGGTTAATCGAATCAAGCAGCAAGAACCAGCTCAAAAACGTTCTCGGATCAACGAAAGACAAGCGCGAACCACACGAGAAATCTGGTATCTATCGCATCGAATGTCCCACTTGTGAAGAAGTGTACATAGGTCAAACGAGGAGGCTCATCGGCACGCGAATCAAGGAGCATCTAGGCGAAGCAGCAGCAGCAAGAAAGAAAGAAAGAACTCCGAATTTCAAGTCAGCGGTAGCGGAACATATTATCACGAAGGGACACGAGATAACAATGGAGGACGCTGTAGTCATCAAGGAAGCTAGAGATACACGTGAATTGGATGTGATGGAAAGCCTGGCAATTACCCGGGAAAGGAAAAAGTTGATGAATCAGGATGACGGAAACTGCAGATCATGGCTATTTAAATTAATTAAATAATAATATCTTTTCTGAATCATGTAAAAATAATATTTTTATAACTACCCCTTTTGTAAATTACCTTTCCTACCTTTTATTAACTTAAGCAAATTTCCCTAATTACTTTTTAATGATCTAGAGTAAATTTCCTTAAACATAGCTAGTATATAAGCAGGAATATGAGTGAAAATAAATTAATCGCTGAAGAAGACCGAACGATTACGGTCGAAAATCGATTTATTTTTAAATAAATTAAAATATACAAAATTAAAAGGAAGCTGTCTTTTTCTATTTTCAGTTGGAGTATTTTGTGAAGGCGAAAATGAATTCGATTACAAATTATAAAATTTATATTTATAATATAATATATTTTTTAACTTATAAAACTATAAGTTGGAATTATGAAATTTTTCAAATCTGCAATTAAAATTCAGATCGGTACTATGCTGGTTTTTGAGCAGTCTGCCTAGCCGACTGCTCAATTTCTACAGTATGCAGATTCGTGGATACAAACACTAATTGGGTTTGTACGAAAAAAAAAAATTGAATTCTTTCACCTTGTGTACACCACACCAGTGCACTAGCGAGTAGTGTAATTATTAGAGTACTCGCTGTGAAAGCCCAGGTCTCTAGCTTGAACCCCGGTGGTAAAATTTTTTTCGAGTGTTTCTTCGGACGGGCTATAAGCCCGTTCAGGTATGATACATACTGGTTTGAAATTAGAACGTATCGCTAGGTAGACGGTCATAAGGCCAAAGCATGGTACTTTACATATCGCCTTCCCGAGTCCAAAGACAATCGATCAAGATAAAGAGATACTCTAACTATCTCTAAGCGAAGGCCCAAAAGGAGCAGAGGTGCTAAAGGAAAAAATAATATACCATGGATGGCATGCACTCACACGACTTTAAAATTGTTTTAGGGGACTTGAAAGCTCAAATCAGTGATAAAGAAACAACAGGAGGGCACGGCTTACATGCAGAGACCAGCTTAAACGAACACCAGCTAATAAGCTTCACGTCAGCAGAAATCTTATCATAAGGTCCAACTGGTTCCCGCACCTTGATATGCACAAAATAACGTGAAGAATGTGGACATCACCTGATGGCTGTATGCACAGTGAAATCGACCACATTCTCATAGAAAAATGCAATGCCGTCAGCATGATCAACATGTGTTCATTCCGTGGCGCACACTATGAATCAGACCATTATTTATCCAAACTTAAATTCCGATGTGCCACCTCCAAATATTACTAAAAAATCAATCAAAACCAATGCTAACAAAATACGATCTACCTGAATTAAATGATGATTCGATGAAGTGCAAATATATGTCGTCGCTAGAGGACACACTGAAAACAATATTGCGGGTAGTAGGAATAGCAATGATATCGAAGCGATATGGAAAATGGTCAGAAATGCGATCAAAGACACAGAAAAAAGGTCTTCAGGCACCGACCAAAATGATTAGTTTGACGAAAAATGTCAAGACACTGTTGATAAAAGAGAGCAAGCACACAAAGTGCACGTCCAAGCTCAACTCGGGTGAAAAAGGAGCAATATATCACCCTACATCACTAAAAGAAACGACCCTTATCAACCGAAAGATAAAGAAAATTAACAAACATATGGCACTAAATAAATTCAGATTAGCATACACTTAAATTTATTAGTCCCAAGGAGGATACACACCACGCATGAGCCTCTGCAAAGATGCAATATTATCCAGCCCTATTGATATCAAAAACGAGTAGATGCAGTTTTTCCCAAAATTTCTTACAGCACCTGTAACAACTATCAAGACTGTGAGCATTCCAGCGGTTGGAAAAGATGCTCTGGCAACGCTAGCAGCAAAGAAGAGGTACAGGTAGCCATTCGTAGCATCAAAAAGAATAAAGCTACTAGATTGATGGAATTCTGACAGAATTGCTCCAAGTAGGAGCACAATATCATAACCTTTTTCATCGATGAATATGCAGGATATTTAAAGATGAGCAGCTACCAGAACACTAGCAGAAAAGCATTATACACCTTTTACATAAAAAAGAAGAGAGGCTACGCTGTGAAAATTACACAGGAATTGCTCTGTTATGCATTTCATACAAAGTGTTGTCTTTAGTTATTGAATGATGACTGAAGCCCTAATATGAACATATCATTGGAAATTACAAAGCTGGTTTACGATTAACCAGATTTTTTCATATTTTCAGTAAAATTGCTGCTCAAAAACTCCTGAGAATATAATATTAATACACACCAGTTCTTCAAGCAAGCATCTGGCAGTGTTGACAAAAGCTTTCTTTGCAAAATAATGGTTGACTTGGGTGTCCCAACTAAAGTCCATAATACCAAGGTTACAATGCTGAACACCAAATCTCAGGTCAATGGCAATGCATATTTAACTGAATGTTCCCAACAAAATTAAGCGTAAAATAGGAGAAAGGGTTACCTCAATATTTTTCAATATTGTTGAAGCACATGGGGTCCGGTAAATGCCAGCTGACATCACGGGTACACTACTCTACAAGTCCATGCAAGTAGTAGCATACACCAATGATATTAACATTATGCCCAGATCAATTCCAGAACTAAAGGACGCATTCATATGGCTGACACTCATGACACTAACACTAAATTCTTGAACCAAACAAGGAAAGAAAAACCAGTCGGATAAAACCTGACTTAGGAGACCACAACCTGGAAAGGGTGAAAAGCTTTCCATATTTAAGTGTGGATCTTGATCGAAAGGTCCCAAAAAAAGGAAAAAATTTAACGCAGTTAATGAAACCTTCTTCTCGGTACTTCGCATACTAAAATCCAGAGATGTCCACAAGGAAAGTAAGATTCGCTTATACAAGCCACTATTAAGGCCTGTGCTGCTGTATGGATGTGAAACCTGGACTCTCACAAATGCTTTCAAAAAGGTCGTGAAGGATATTTGGCGCAGTAAGGCATGGAGCAGTATAAAGACTTCATTACAGTAACGAGTTGAAAAATCATTATTAGGACCCACTTGTACCCGCAAGCGTAAAGCTTCGCAATCTGCAATGGATAGAGCATGTGAAGAGAAGAGGAGAAGACAGTCTCTCAAGATGGGCAATGAAGTGTAGAGTGCAAGGAAAATGCCCAATTGGTAAACTGAGGCAACAATGGGAAGATTCAATCGATGTTGACAGTGCTTAGGATTCCCAATTGACAAACGAGGACATAGAACCGTGACAATTACAGCCGACTACTACTAAAAGCGAAGGCCCATATTGGAGCTATGTTATAAATGATGATGATAATAGTATGTAGTATGTTTACATATAGTATATTTACAAAACTCACATCTGCCAAGTTGTGAATTTGTTTGCGTTACGGGGTTGTCGTATTTTCCTTATTTCTCGCTTACATCTATCTAGAGCAGGAGGAATTGACTAAAATCTGGACAAAAACTAAATGTCAGCAATTACAGCCATGAATGTATATTCGTGACAAAAAACTATTCAATTTTTTAGGTCTTTGTAAAATTTTTTTTTACAAAGACCTACTTGTTTCGCGACCCTTCTGTCCGTCTGTCCGTCCGTCCTTCTGTCCGTGCGTCACAGATAATTTCCTCAGAAACTTAGAAGCTAGAGTGCTCAAACTTTGTGAAAAGGTCAAAAATGATGGTCTCTCAAAATTGAAGGCCTTAACAAAAATTTAAAAAATTTTTAAGGGGGGTCCCCCCTAAAAACGAATTGGCCCTTAAAAATTTTTTTTAATCAAAGGTAGTCGAATAGTGCATCAAATGAAAGGTCTTGATTAGAACTTTTAGAATCTGAAATAAAAATATCATTTTATGAATTAGGGGGTCCAGGGGAAGGCAAAATGTACCCAAAATTTGTGTCCCCCCCCCCCCCCCCCCCCTCGCGATTGGACACCTTTCAGCCGAAAAATCTGAAAATTATCACGAATGTGGGCCTTTATGAGTACAAGGGCAACAAATACCTTAAAAATCGAAATTCGCTCAACTTTGTTAATAATAGTATGATTTGTAGATTTTACATTTTTGCCCATAAAATCAAAACGGTATCTTTAAACTTCTTGAAATTTTGCAATTATATAGACCGACATAAGATATATATGTTAACTAAATTTAATTGAGGTCGAATCATAATCAAGTGAGTTATAGCCATTTCAATTATATGGAATTACAACAACAATAACACGACACGCTTACAGGACCATATCCTCTTCATGAAATTTTCCATAACCAAATCGCAAAGTGGCTGCCCTATGTCCTCGATAGCCTCACGAATTTCATCTTTGAGATCTTGAATCGACGCTGGGCTATTGGCGTAGGCCTTCTCTATCACGTAGCTCCAAAGGAAGAAGTCGCAAGGTGTTAAATTACAAGATCTATTCAAAATAACACCTCTTATTGGAAAACCCTATATATATTTAAAATTGACTAAGGCACTTTTATTTTCTTTCAATTTTCATGAAAATTTAAGGAATAGTGTTTAACTTGAACATGTTCAATCGGCCGAGCATTCAGAAAGATCATTTAATCTAGATTAAAAACTTTTAGAAAAACAAGTTGGGTAAACAGACCTACGCTCATGTCAGAAGGGTTTTGTATTCAATTTACAAAATTCAGTCACCAGATCGAATAAAATCAAGGAACATGTCAAAGACAATTTTATTGGAGAAACTATGAAATTCGAAGATCATACTATTATTAACGAAGTTGAACGAATTTCGACTTCTGAGGTTTTTTTTATTGTTATACTCATAAATATCTCCCTTGATAATTATTTCAGGTATCCATTCGCGAGGGAGGAAACACATTTTTCATGTATTTCCCTCCTGTGCCTCCACTGAAGCAAGAACTGACAGTTTAAGAACTGTTTTGAAAAGCTCCCATGAAAATTTTCATTTCATACTCATATCGGCTACGTTTGATGAATTTTTTTCAGGGGCCACTCTCCTGTACTGTTATCATCGATTAATGGCCAATTTTTTCGAATCCTAGAATGGTTACAAAGCCCATTTGCTAGGAGCTCTCTCCCGCCTCCTTACCTTGTTTCGCTTATGAGTATTAATTGCAGGTACTCATCTTCAGTCATTCATTAAATTGAATCAAGTGTCAAAGCATGCACCTTAAACGTTGAAGTTGGGAAAAAATAACTCAAAATTAATCAATCTTCGCATTTAAAACAGCCACTATTTTGTTTTACGATTACTGATACCACTAGCTGAACTGATTCTCAAAGATATTCATGACACCTATAATTCCTGAAATTTTCATGCAAATCCTGAGTCGTTAAAAAGCGCATGTTGTTCCATACCCATACAGGTATGTTGCCATAGTAATAAATGCAGCGCATATTGTTCCATAGTACTACAGGAAAATTCAAACCGCTATAACTTCGCTAAATATAATGCAATCTTTATGAAACTTTTAGAATAGATCAATCTTATAATTAGCCATCTGTGTACTGAATTTCATTGAATTTAAGGGTACCGTTAAAATTTTATTCAAGAAAACATAAAATCGATAAATCATACTATTACTAACAAAGTTGAGTGAACTGCGACTTCTAACGTATTTGTTGTTGTTGTGCTCATCAAGACCTACATTCTTGCTTTTTTTCAGATTTTTCGGATCACAGGTGTCCAATCGCGAGGGGGGGACACAATTTTTTCTCGTATTTCCCCTCCCTGTGCGCCCCTCGAAGCAAACTTTGCCAAACGAAGACCTGTTTTGAAATGTTCTCATCAAGACCTTTCATTTGATACCCACATCGGCCACCTTCAATGAAATTTTTTTTCGGGAGGTCACTCCCCTATATGGGAAGACCCCCTTAAATACCTTATAAAATTTTTTTTATATTTGAACTTTGAGGAGAACACCACTTTACGCCTACATACAAAATTTGATGTTTCTAGCTTAAGTAGTTTCCGTGAAAAACTGCTGTGACACACGGACGGACGGACGGACGGACAGACAGACGGACAGACAGGACGTGATTTTAGAAGGGTTTTGTAAAATTATTTTACAAAACCCTAAAAAAGAAAACCGACTTCGGAATACCCTAAAAAGTATGAAATAAAGTTTTTGGAAGCGGTGCCATATCATATTTTCCCCCATTCTTTTGTGATGGTGCAGATGTTGGAAGTATCTAGGTTGAAATGGGGAAATTGATTTGGCACCGCTTCCAAAAAATTTATTTCATACTTTTTAGGGCATTCCGAAGTCGGTTTTCTTTTTTTTTCCTAAAAGTTTTTTATTTCACCCTTTTTAGTCGCAAATTTTTTCATTTCAAACCATTCAAAACTTTGTTTCTTGAATACATTGTATCATGTTCTCGTATATTAAAATATAATTTTTTACTGCAATGCAAAAACTACTATGGCTAAAATCTGCAGCGTTCATAGGAATCGAATTTAACTCTGGTACATTTAATCCATGATCTCATCAAAGTCTACCTTGAAGCTTTGAGAAATTTTCGAATTTTGAACTTTGCATAGCCCGCCATTTTTATATTCTGACCTGACCCGGAAGTGCTTTTTTATCGTTCAACATTTTTCGACCTTTGAGTGACCGCCATTTCGTTTCAAATTGTTCAAGTTTGGATTTTTTATTGTGAGCTTTATCACACAATTGAATAAATCTTTGTACTAGTTTTGGTACAAACTGGAGCTATACTTTGGCCAGAACAGAAATATTGCTGAAAATTTCGAGAAAATCGAAGCAAAGCATACACATACACACACATAGCCATATATATATATATATTTATATTACATACATATATATACATATACATCTATACGCACATATATATATGTATATATATATATATATATATATATATATATATATATATATATATACCTATATATATATATATATATATATATATATATATATATATATATATATATATGTATGTATGTATGTATATATATTATATACATATATATATATATATATATATATATATATATATATATATATATATATATATATGTATATATATATATATATATATATATATATATATATATATATATATACATATATATATATATATATATATATATATATATATATATATATATATATATACATATATATGTATGTGTGTGTGTGTAGACATATGTATTTATATATATAAACATAAAATTTCACTCCGCAATCAATCTCATGAAATTTACTTAAAAATATCCTTAACCGCATCATTCGTTCACGTTTATTCGATACCCATCGCCTTCGTTTTCAGTTAACTATGGCACCTAATTTTCATGAAAGTTTCAAGAAAATCATACCATACGAGTATGGTTCAATGAAAACTCGGCTATGCATTTTCATCTTCATCTGTACAGTTATGAGCAATTATAGCAGGAAATGTATCCTTTTTTAGGTTGGGATTAGCGCCGGTTTTAAGTATGGAAATCACTAATTTTAGATTTCTGGGCATATGTTGTAATGTAGATATAATATAAACTCGAAAGTAACAATTCAACTCTATAATTTGCAATCACTCACTCCTTATTATTTCTTCGGGGAATTTTATAATCCTATATGTAACGTTTACGTCTAAGGATGTAAGAAGGATCCTATACCAAGCTCATTGGTAAGCAACGAATGAATGCGGAAGAGAAAAGCATCCTGAAATGTTCCCTTTGACTGTTCTAGTTATGCAACACCTAGAATTAATTTATTGGTTATTTCCGGTAGAAATGATGGACTAAAATGTACCGTTTATGCTAAAAATTAAGTATACTGGAAATTTTTATCATCCGTCGCGAAATACTCGGTATCTCCAACAAATCCTTTCAGAGTGCCAACTAATTGGCACTTTTCGTACGAAATATCATTTAAATTTAATTTCTTGACATCAATGTATCATATTTAACTGTTAATATCTACAGAGTCCTTGGAAGGATTTCAATTCTGTTCCGAAACATTTTAGATCAATATGTTTTCTTTCATTTGAAACCTCCACAATCAAAATCCTTACACGCGTCGATCAATTATGCTGAAAAATCGGGGTGAAAGTCGGAATTTTTTTAGTTTTAACGGTAAAAGTCCTTTACCGTTACTTGAATTTCTTATCCTTTAAACGGGACCTAACTGGATAAAAGACGTATCATTCGCCAAAAACAGGGCTCTTCTATCTATCTCCGTTTCAAAGTTATGCGTGAACATACAAAAAAAAAGCAAAAATAAGTTGGGTAAACAGACCTACGCTCATGTCAGAAGGGTTTTGTATTAAATTTTCAAAATGCAGTCACCAGATTGAATAAAGTCAAGAAGCATGTCAATGACGATTTTATTGGAGAAACTATGAAATTCGAAGAGCATACTATTATTAACAAAGTTGAAAGAATTTCGACTTCTGAGGTTTTTGTTATTTTTCTACTCATAAATATCTCCCTTGATAATTATTTCGGATGTCCATTCGCGAGGGAGGAAACACATTTTTCATGTATTTCCCCCCTGTGCCCCCACTGAAGCAAAAACTAACAGTTTAAGAACTGTTTTGAAAAGCTCCCATGAAAATTTTCATTTCATACTCATATCGGCTACGTTTGATGAATTTTTTTTCAGGCGCCACTCTCCTGTACTGTTATCATCGATTAATAGCCAATTTTTTCGAATCCTAGAGTTGTTACAAAGCCCTTTTGTTAGAAGCTCCCTCCCGCCTCCTTGACTTGTTTCACTTATGAGTATTAATTGTAGATACTCAGCTTCAGTCATTCATTAAATTGAATCAAGTGTTCAAAGCATGCACCTTAAACGTTGAAGTTGGGAAAAAATAACTCAAAGTTATTCAATCTTCGCATTTAAAACAGCCACTATTTTGTTTTACGATTACTGATACCACTAGCTGAACTGATTCTCAAAGTTATTCATGACACCTATCATTCCTGAAATTTTCATGCAAATCCTAGCAAAACTGTAGTGTCTGAGTCGGTAAAAAGCGCATGTTGTTCCATAGCCATATGTTGCCATAGTAATACATGCAGCGCATATTGTTCCATAGTAATACAGGAAAATTCAAACCGCTATAACTTCGCTAAATATAATGCAATCTTTATGAAACTTGCAGGGTTGATCAATCTTATAAATAGACATCTGTGTACTGAATTTCATTGAATTTAAGGGTACCGTTAAGATTTTATTCAAGAAAACATAAAATCGATAAATCATACTATTACTAACAAAGTTGAGTGAATTGCGACTTCTCACGTATTTGTTGTTGTTGTACTTATCAAGGCCTACATTCGTGATTTTTTTCAGATTTTTCGGATGGAAGATGTCCAATCGCGAGGGGGGGGACACAAATTTTACGTGTATTTCCCCTCCCTGTGCGCCCCTCGAAGCAAACTTTGCCAAATTAAGACCTGTTTTGAAAAGTTCTCATCAAGACCTTTCATTTGATACCCATATCGGCTACCTTTAATGAATTTTTTTTTCGGGGGGTCACTCCCCTATATGGGGAGACCCCCCCTTAAATACCTTATAAAATTTTTTTGTAGTTGAACTTTGAAGAGATCACCACTTCACACCTACTCACAAAACTTGATGTTTCTAGCTTAAGTAGTTTCCGAGAAAAACTGCTGTGACACACGGACGGACGGACGGACGGACGGACAGACAGACAGACGGACAGACGGACAGACAGGATGCGATTTTAGAAGGGTTTTGTAAAATTATTTTACAAAACCCTAAAAAAATATACGCAATGAATTGATAACCTTCTTTCTTTTGGAAGTCGGTTAAAAATGGTGCCTGCGCTGTGCTTATGAAAGAAACTGTGCTTCTTTTGTATAAATTTGAACGATTTCATATCCAAGTATTGGATGAATAGTTCAAGTTATTGATTCACGCCATTAGAAAACTTGTTTCTAACCCTAGGATGTTTACAAAGACCTTCTGGTAGGATCACTCTCCTGTTTACTTAACTTGTTTTTATTTTACAACAATATACTGTGGTGGTTAAGATTTATAGCACATAACTGTTTGTTGAATAAATTAAGCGTAATATGTACAAAGCGAAAACAAAATATTGGCTTCATTTTTTGAGAAAAAAAATGATTGCTGCCAACAATAATATATTTCAAATTACAAATTTCTTTCAGGGCATAAGTTTTCGCATATTTATTTTTAAAAGATCTCCTGCATTAGGCAAAATGTAATACTACCGAACCTTATGTTAATAATACGAGTACAACAGAAAACTGCCGTAAAATATTTGACAGGAGCTAGAACGTATTTGCCTACAATGTTTGTGTGTACAGTAGCAATCTTTGCTTGCAAGCATAACGAAACTTCTTAAAAGGAAAATGAAATACTTTTGAGTTTATTTAAATCAAGTGAATCATTCGGAGAAATTGTGGAAATATAAGGTAGAAACCAATTTATAGTTTGCAGTATTATGAGAAGTAACAGAAAAAATGTAGAGTTTGAAAATTCTCTACCAAATGGGCGCTTCTAAAACTTACTAGAAGAAAAGAGCTACACGTCAAACAAAACCACAGTTTATGAGCCCGAGTAATGTATTACAATAACAACATCGAGATTGTAAGATTCATTAAGAAAACCCTTAAGACAAAATCGTCAGAGGTTGCTCAAGCTGCAATCAATTTAAAAGAAAATATTGATACCGCAACTATAAGCAGACTCCTCAATGGCTATGAATATAATATGCGGGCACACATAAAAGACATAAATTAATAAAGCTAATGATAAAAGGGGGCGTAGTCCGCAAAAGTCTTTATAAATAAGCCAAAACGTTTGTGGAATAGTATAAAATCTGGTATGGAGAAAACCTTACACTGAGTTAAATCGAAAGGAAATTATAGGCACAGTTAAATATGCGGTGAAACACGGCCGAAGATGGTTCCAAGCCCCTTTGAGAAAGGACGAGGAAACCCCCCTTGTTTCCCCAAGCCATAGCTTCCATGAATCCTCATCTCAAACCCCCAATTTAATGGTGGCAAATGTTTTCTAAGTCGCACATTGGGTTTACTGGTTCCCCAATAATGGGACATTAAATGCCAAGAAATACTCATAATTGTAAAAACTTCTACAGCTCCGCTAGTAAATCCTACTTACACCTTTTCCCCGCCTGATAAGGGAATCGAAGTAACATGCCGCCAAAATCGACGTTGTGCAACGGGGGCTAACTCCCCGCCCCAATGTTTCAAAACCTGCAGAAGGGCCTCGGAATGGGTTGGACTCACGGCAAAGACCTCGCAATTAGAAAAAGGACTATGGCATTGGATCCTGGAATGTCAGAACACTCAATTACCCTGGCGCTGTTAAGGACCTTTAACAACAGGCCAATCAATATAAATTAAAAATACTGGCAGTCCAGGAAACGAACTGAACTGGAAATTATATTCAAGACATGACAACGCACACAATATTCAAAAGTGGGGAGCCTACTGGAAAACGAGAATTCGGAGTGGCCTTTATTGTGGATAGGGAGGTAAATTCGCACGTTACTGATTTTAATGCAATTAATGAACGGGTGTGTGCGATCCGAATAAAAACGGAGTTCTTTAAGATCCGGCTGATTAATGTCCACGCCCCAATGGAACTTAAAGACGAGGAAACGAAGGAAACGTTCTACAATCACCTGGAAAAACTAGTCGACTCATTGCCTACAAACGACACAAAAATAATTCTGGGTGATTTCAACGCTAAGGTTGGCAATGAGATATCTCATCGGGGAACAACTGGAGGATATAGGCTCCACGATGAAACAAATGATAACGGCTAGTGCCTGATTGACTTTGCATGTAGCAGAAACCTAGTCATACATTTGACTTACTTCCCACATCGATCCATTCATAAAATGATCTGGGTATCACCGTATGGTAACACACAAAACCAGATCCACCATGTTCTGATCCAACAACGATGGGCCTCGAGCATTTTTGACGTCCGTACATACCGAGGAGCCAGTTGTAACTCAGATCATTACTTGATCAAATTAACCTATCGATGTCATACGTCAAAAGTCACCAAAAGGTTCCAAACGGCGGCTGGGGCAAAAAGTTCATTTTTCAAAGATCTTGGAAAATAAAATCAAATCATACACCAACAGTATTATTGGGGAGTATCAAGGTAGTTTTAGCGCAGGTAGATCGACAATAGACCAATTGTTCACTATCAAGCAGGTACTTGAAAAATGCTTGGCGCTCAACATAGACGTACACTAAATTTTCATTGAGTTTAAGCAAGCATACGACAATATTGATCGTAACATACTGTACCAAATAATGTTTTACTTTACTATCCCAGCCAAATTAGTCTGTCTTACCAAAATGACATGACAATGATGTCGACAACCTCCCAAATCTGTATCAATAACTAACTCACCAATGCCTTTGACACAAATATCGGACTAAAACAGGCAGATGGGCTGGCCCCATCGCTGTTCAATGTGGCTCTGGAGTACGTCATAAGCAAGCTACCTGTCGATGCACGAGGTACATTACTATACAAATTGAGCCAAGTAGTAGCCTATGCAGATAACATCAACATTTTGTCATGGTCATTAACAACTGCCAAAGAACTCTTCCTGAAACTCGACAGCGAAGCAAATCTAGTAGGGCTTCAATCAATGAAAATAAAACAAAGCTTATGACGCAGTCTGAGAAAAATAGCTCAAGTACACAAAATATCACACTTGGCAAATACAGTATCGAAAATGTGCGAACCGATGAGAACTGGTAGCGAAAAGGCCGAAATACGCTGAAGAATACAGCCCGCAAAAAAAATATTTTATTCAGTATTGAAGATCTTAAAGACCAGCTGCATACGCAGGAGAACAAAGCTCCAAACATACAAATCTGTGATAAGACCTGTGTTATGCTATGGGTGTGAAATATGAACCCTAACCCAAGCATCCGCAAATATACTGAACGCCTTTGAGCAACGGGTCCTGAAGCGAATAATCGGAGCGAAGCTTGACGGGGACTAATGGCGAATTCCATGCAACCATGAGCTGTATGAACGGTTGTAAAACTGCGGAACCTGCGATGGGCTGGCCACATGAATCGTATGAACAAATAACTGATACCCAAAAAGGTATTCGTTGCGAGAACTGAAGGCCGGAGACCAGTGAGGAAACCGAGAAAACCTTGGCCTGACTCAGTTGACGAAGACAGTTCATCGCTGCTCGGATTCCGAAATTGGAAGACGCGGCCAATGGACCGAGATAGTTGGAGGCGCTATTTGCAGGAATCGAAGTCCCATGACGGGCTGCAGTGCTACGAAGAAGGAGAAACATGGGGCAAAGAGTTCTGGTTTGGGGCTTGATGGCTACTTCGGGTGTCAGCGAGCTTCTTGACTTCAAGAAAAATTATCGATCAAAACTATACTTAAATACATTCCAAAAGAAAATTTGAAAAAGATTAACGAAATTTAGACAGTTGATTAATTTTATTTCGAACAGGACAACCGAAATATGCAGCCCACAACGTTAAAATGTGGGTCGCTTATAAAATTACTCATACTTTACCAACTCTCCCATAGTCACGAGACGTAAATGGACGTCAAATATGTGTGGGAGTAGTTTGATGGGGGCTTGCGGAAGCATAAACACTTTAACACGACACATTTAAAGGATGTGCGGATGGAGCTAATGCCTGAAATTAAAAGAACTAACTAAGCAAAAAGAAACCCCCACGAAATATTGATTGAAAATTGCCCATAATTAACATAATACTGAGAACTTTGTGAGAACTTTTGTCCGGACAAAAACGTGATTTTGTTGTTTTTCCAGATAACGTATCACGATATCAATTAAAAAAATTACTACCCTAAAAGATATTCATTGGAAGAACTGAAGGCCGGAGACCAGTGGGGAAACCAAGGAAATGATGGTCTGACTCGATCGACGAAGACAGTTCATCGCTGCTCGGATTTCAAAATTGGAGGACGTGTTCAATGGACCAAGACAGTTAGAGGCGCTATTTGCAGGAAGCGAAGGCCCGAGAGGGGCTGTAGTGCTACGGAGAAGAAGAAGAATCTATTTTTAAAAACTGGCAGAAATTCGCTGCTGAACTTTTTCTAACAATTGAATGCTAGCTTCAGAATTTTTGCTACAATTATATGATTTATTATCAAGTCAAAGAAAATTGAATTATTTAGCATTGAAATTTTTTTCAATGCAACAATTATAATAAACATAATTGAAGACATTATAAAGCATGGTTTATACTGCATTAGAAATACCATTATGCCCACAAAGATTTTTACTTCAAGTGAAAACGCTAAGTCCGCAAAAATTTTATGGAAGAAAACCTCAAATTATATCAAATATTAGTCCCACATAACCTTAGCCCTGCTGTCGACAACACAACCTGCTTTGAAACCAAATGCATATTTAATCCTTTCAGTGATAAGCAAGAAAACATACAAAAGAAGAGCTAGGGTAAACAGAAGATGTTTCGTGCTTTCACAGATTATCTCCTTTAAATATGTTCCTCTCAACGTTAATCTCTTTCAAAATGACAAAGGAGGCGAACAGCCTTTGCAATGCGAAGAACTTATCTCATTACAAAGTAAGAGCTTTCTCCTTTACACTGATTGAGTGAAAATTGTTTTAAATTTAAAACTCTAGTGCTTTGTTTTATAGTAAGGGGTGGAACGAGCGCAGGGGTTGACGACATCGTTGAAACTTGAAAGCAGTTGAGCATTTCGTCTCCAATTCAAAATCTTTCCGGTACCATCCGATGATTTGATGGAATGGTTGGATTACCCTGGATTTACATATTTTAACAATATTGTCTCGGAAGTAATGAAAGCTGGAAGAAGCGCCTATTAAAATAAACGACGAGAATGATACCAAGGGATGGGTGGGGAGGTTAAACGTAACAAAATAATGATTCTGCAAATGAAAAATGTTTTGCTAGACGCCAATTAATTACTGAACTCACACATTTGTTGCCAAATTGTACGACTAAGAGAATATATTTTTCAATAAATGTTTGATTACATAGTATACCCACCATCGCATCACCTATAGAAAAATAATATCAACCTCTTCCATTTGTCTGGATCTAGGCATAGAATTATTTGGATTTGATTCCACATTTCATTTATCCACTGTCCTTTTCCATAGAAACACATTAGAACAAATCTCCACCTGAAGTTTGAATGAATATTCATTCCATGCCAGCTAGTATCTCACCGAAACAATAATTTAAATTATTTAGTGCCCAGTTTAAATATTTACCCTCGATAATTTGGCAACTCACTTAGCGCTCGTGTATCAAAGCGATAAGCCTTTAATTTGATAAACTTACCCCAAAATGTTTAAACTTGCCAAAAGGGACTAAAGTCATGTCGTTATGGTTGCCTCTTAGATGTATGTATTCATGGAGAGGATGCAATCATAAGGATCTTTTCCGCCAAGTGAGGAGCTAAAACACATGTTGGCAAAGTTCTCGTTTCAAATTTGCTAAGAGCACTTTCGTGTTGTATAAAACCACCACCTACTACCCTTTCGATGAAGCCATTAAAGCTGGCAGAGTAAGAATCACAACGACAGGAATTCGGAGAAATGCTTGCAGCGATTCCCGAAACAACTCTCATAAATTCCATTATGACAGATTGCAATCGCCCTGCAGCGGAAATTTAACTTGTAAAATGCTTTCATATCGCATGATACTGTCTTTGCTTCTGCATGCAATCGGAATGTTCTCCCTACAAGAATGCCATCGAAAAATCCTGTACTGATATGGATAATTGAGTTTATGCAAGGAGAAAATATTTTCGGCAGATATTTTCGTAATGAATACCTACATACATATATAGTATGCTTAATATCATTCGAAAAGAAAGCATAAAGCGTAACTCGTATGTTAGGACATTGACAAAAAAAATGTTAATAAATCGCATGATTTTTATTCTGATATGCCTCCGCTTTTTTTCTTTTTCAAGCAGGTTTTCAACTCTTTAGCGGCTACTCTGTCCATATACATATATCCTTGGCCTTGAATCAAATATTATTGATATTTTCTTTCCTTTTAAGGAAGGACGACAACGACTGTAATACTTCGCTTGATTCTTTTCCTATTACATAGTTTAATTGAAAACAAGTACAAGTAGCAGGAGAGTGCTCCTGCCAGAAGGATTTTGTGAAACAATTGGTAACAATATGTTCTGCATAACAAAACTTGACTTATATACAGGTTCCATAAATTGAGTTCGAAAAATAATTTCCTGTTATTATACATTTAAATTCGCCGCCAGACAACGTCTTTTGAATATCAAAACTTGACTCTCACATATATTTCATGAATTGTGCTCGAAAAAATATTATATGGTCATTATATATTTTAATTTGCCGCCATTTTATTTTCAGTCTGTTGATTTCAATGATTATATTTGTAATCGAATTCATTTTGGCCTTCACAAAATACTCCAACTGAAAATAGAAAAAGACAGCTTCCTTTTAATTTTGTGTATTATTTTTATTCTCGAAATCGATTTTCGACCGTAATCGTTCGGTCTTCTTCAGCGATCGCTTTTCGACCGTAATCGTTCGGTCTTCTTCAGCGATCGCTGAAGAAGACCGAACGATTACGGTCGAAAATCGATTTCGAGAATAAAAATAATACACAAAATTAAAAGGAAGCTGTCTTTTTCTATTTTCAGTTGGAGTATTTTGTGAAGGCGAAAATGAATTCGATTACAAATATTGAAGTAGCTACCAGGCATCAATTAATATTTTTTAGGTTTACGAAGTACAAAAAATCGTTAGCTAGGATCAGGGAAGACATAAACTTTTTGAAAACGTGTCTTGAGAGAAGACTCACTCCGAAGAGCCATTTGGTGAAGATATGCTGTGGCCTGAAAAACGCGCTTAGCCAAAAAATAGTAGTGGAACGAAATTTAATGAAGATCAGCATCAAGCAGCTGTACACGAAATTGAACGATACGACTCTCAAGACTTACGAGAAGCATCTGGAGCTTATGCGAGAATCTCAACACTGTGGTAAAGGTTATATGGAGGACTTACTGGAAAAAGCGGACTTAGCATATCAATGCGAAAAAGAAAAGAAAAGGGAATTACATCGGAAAAAGTTGAATCGATTGGAAGAAGCGGCCAAACCAGTTAAACAAATCATAGAAGTTCAAGAAATCCCCGGACTGGTTGTCAACAAATCGAGTATAGTTTTTAGTGAAAAGGAAATACGTTTACTCAACATGGGATTAAATTACGCCATAAAACCATCAAAAATACCTATAGAGGAGATCATCGTAGAAACGGAAGCAGCAATGAGCAGACTACCGGAAGCACAAAAAACGATGGCAAGGAATGATATAGCCGAGGCGATAAGGGGAGCGAAAAAGGTGGTAAACAGTGAAGAGGCGAGCATAGCTGCTAAACTGAAGAAGAAACCTGTTCACTTTGTCAAGGCCGATAAAGGAAACACAGTGGTGGTGATGGATAAAAGCAAGTATGATGAGGCGGTCATACAAAAGCTAAGCAGCGGTAATTTCTTCGAGCTACGCCGGAGCCCGTTAGAGGAATCCATGAAAAGATTCGAAAGGACAATTAAAAGTTGTGAGTCATTAATTGGCGAATTGACGAAGGTAAGAGTGAGCAACCCTACTTTGCCTAGGATCAAGTGTTTGCCAAAAATACACAAAGAGGGCAACGAAATGCGTGAGATTATTTCGGCTGTGAATGCACCGACCCAAAAACTGGCAAGATGGTTGGTGAACAAATTTAAAGGAATGACCCAAATGAATGGTAGATCTGTAAAAAACAGCAAAGAATTCTCCGAGAAAATCCTGAAGTTTGGCCCACCAGCGCAAGACGAAATTATGGTGTCTTTCGACGTGACAGCTCTATTCCCGAGTATTCCGGTGATGGAGACACTGGGATATATAGAAGAATGGCTTTCCCACCAAGAAAACTCATTATCTTGGAAAATAAAAACTAGACAGTATATCCAACTTGCGAGACTGTGCATGATCGAAAATTATTTCACCTTTCGGGGGAAATTTTATAAGACGAAAGGCGGAGTTGCGATGGGAAATCCACTTTCACCATTTTTCAGCGAGATATTTATGACGAAACTAGAAGACGGACTGCAGGAGAAAGGCCAGTTACCAAAACATTGGGTCCGATATGTGGACGATGTGTTTGCATATGTGAAAAGGAGTGACGTGGAGAAGGTCCTTGCTGACCTGAATGGAGCCCACAAAAATATAGTATTCACGATGGAGGAAGAGAAAGACGGTAAACTATCGTTCCTAGATATAGTAGTAAGGAGGACTCAAACAAATATAACTTTCGATGTACACCGGAAAGTAACTCACACACAAAGAACGATTGCAAATACATCAAATCATTCGCAGCAAATCAAGGTTTCTCCGTACAGAGCCATGATCCACAGGATGCTCGATTTGCCGCTAAGCAAGGAAGCTAAGGAAAAGGAGATGAGGTACATTGTTGAGACAGCTAAACTAAACGGCTTCAAGGGCTCGACGATTAGGAGAATGGCACAGAAGATCCAGATTAATAGACAGCGTCAGGGACGATCAACATTATCAAATGCGAACACCGAAAGAACGTACTGGAAGGCTCTAACTTATCACGAAGGCATCAGCAATCGGATCAAGCGGCGAATAAATCAGCTCAATTCTGTACGGTTAATCGAATCAAGCAGCAAGAACCAGCTCAAAAACGTTCTCGGATCAACGAAAGACAAGCGCGAACCACACGAGAAATCTGGTATCTATCGCATCGAATGTCCCACTTGTGAAGAAGTGTACATAGGTCAAACGAGGAGGCTCATCGGCACGCGAATCAAGGAGCATCTAGGCGAAGCAGCAGCAGCAAGAAAGAAAGAAAGAACTCCGAATTTCAAGTCAGCGGTAGCGGAACATATTATCACGAAGGGACACGAGATAACAATGGAGGACGCTGTAGTCATCAAGGAAGCTAGAGATACACGTGAATTGGATGTGATGGAAAGCCTGGCAATTACCCGGGAAAGGAAAAAGTTGATGAATCAGGATGACGGAAACTGCAGATCATGGCTATTTAAATTAATTAAATAATAATATCTTCTCTGAATCATGTAAAAATAATATTTTTATAACTACCCCTTTTTTAAATTACCTTTCCTACCTTTTATTAGCTTAAGCAAATTTCCCTAATTACTTCTTAATGATCTAGAGTAAATTTCCTTAAACATAGCTAGTATATAAGCAGGAATGTGAGTAAAAATAAATTAATCGCTGAAGAAGACCGAACGATTACGGTCGAAAATCGATTTCGAGAATAAAAATAATACACAAAATTAAAAGGAAGCTGTCTTTTTCTATTTTCAGTTCAATGATTAATTAGTCGTGATAACATACCAATGTTTTCAAATTTTCATCAAAACCCTAACTCATCTGTAGTTTTTGGGTCTTTGCGAATGTGTATTTGCACAATATCACGCGTAATTATTGTTGTAATTGACAAATTCCAATCGGCTTAAACTTAACTTTTTGCGGTTCGATTTTTATGCAACTTTCAGGAAGCATGCGTTTTATATCAAGCCAAGCATGCGTTTTATATCGAATCTATTTTGGGCGAATTTAAAGGTCACCCTTCAATTTTATAGATGAAGACGTAAAATTTATAAAATGTATTATTATTAACCAAGTAGATTGAATTTTAACTTCTGAAGTATTTGTTGGCCTTGTACTCATAAAGACCTTCTTTTGTGGTTTTTTTCAATTTTTCCGTCCAAAGATGTCCAATTGCGAGGGGGGACACAAAATCGTTCGTATATTTCCCCTCTTCCTGCACTCTTCCTTGCAAATACTTCTTGTTTAGGACCTGTTTTAAAAATTTCTCACCAAAACCTTTTATTTCACACCCATATTGGCCACCTTCGGTAAAAACAAAATTTTTTAAAAGACACCCCCTGTATATAACACTATAAAACATTATAATAAAAGGCTTTAAATTTTAGGCTTTCCTATTTTTCATCCAATTTTGACAATTTTTTGCACAACACAAGAATTTAGAACAGTAATCCATTGCATATACATTGTGACAACGAAGTACCCGGAAATTGTAATTTAAATTCCCCGGGCAAACCATATTTTAGGTAAATTTCTCGAGAGAAATTTACCTATTATATATATATATATATATATATATATATATATATATATATATATATATATATATATATATATATATATATATATATATATATGTTATATATAGGGTGGTGTAATGATTTTCTGTTCAAAACGCTCGAACGAAATCGGAACCGACCTCTCATCGGCTCTAGATGTGAAGTCTTTGGACGTGACAACGGAGGTTACACCCTACAGGTCAACAAGTCCGGACACAACTTAGTCTACTCCGAGGTGGCTGCTGGCTAGCTAGCTAGTTCGGAGAGGAGTTCGGTCGCAGGTCTTACGCGGGCAGTCCGAATACAACAACTCAGCCACGGGTTCACATGCCGGTTTCAAATGCGTCAAAAATACAAACATACAGAAAAGAAATCTACTTAACTTTATTCCGTATTTCTTCAATTCTTTCAGACAACAAAAACTAGATTTAATTTTGCGTTCCCGACTATCACCGACGCGGTACCGATAAATTCACTACGTTAATCCTTCCTGTAGGAAGAGAAGGGCATGCTGGAAAGAAAGTCGTTGTTATTTAGCAATTCATTTTAATTGTATGGAGCTGGTTTGTTCTTTTACAAATGGGCATTCTCCTTCTCTGATGCTACTAATAAAAAATATTTTTTTTTCATCCGTCAATTCTATATATTTGTTTATGTTCCCTTTGAAAAAATTGTGAGTGGCAATCATTTTCACAAATATATAAAAAATAGATTTTAATTGTTTAAAATTTTAGTTGAGTGTTATTGAAAAGAGATTTAAACATTTTCTAATTGTTCAAATTTGTTCCTTTCTAATGACACTTTCGATTGGATAAAATGTAAACACGTATAGGTTTAAAAATGAAAAATTAATATTAATTTCTATGGTAGCGTATATTTTTAACCGACTTCCAAAGGAGAGAAGGTTATCAATTCATCACGTATATTTTTTTTGCTGTTTTTTTTTGTTTGTTCACGCATAACTTTTAAACGGAGATAGATAGAAGACTCCTGTTTTTGGCAAAGAATGCGTCTTTCTTCCAGTTAGGCCCCATTTAAAGGGGGCACCGGACCGGTGACATGAATCATAACCAGCCGAAAATTCGTCATGCAGTTGCACATAATTGACTCCAGATGTCTGAACTGGATATCGAAGGTTATCCATTTCCAGCCGTTGCCATGTGATTTCAATTCGGCGATATATTCTGACGAGATCTCGGGTGGTTGAGAACTCATGTCCAGCCAGATGCTCCTGCAATCGGGGATTCATGTTCTTAAAGACTAGTTCTCGCAGATCCGTGTCCCACATCGGAGTCCTGAGTTGGAGAGCCATCGCTTCAATGGATTCAAAGAACTCGATGAACGGCTCGTGGGATCTCTGCTTGCGGGCGAACATATTTTCCCAAATATGTGCATCATCAAGCCGAGATCCAAATCGCTCAATGAGTTTACATTTCAGCTGACTCCAACTCAAGTCTCTATACAGTTCACGCATCTGCCAGTACCAGGTTTCGGCAGACCCTTGCAGGAGAATATGCAGGGTCGACACCAATTCACGCTCCGAAATGCCGTAGCTTTGAGCCAGGGTGCTAACACGGAAAACAAACTGGCGAGTATCCATTTCACCTGAGCCTCCATCAAACTTGAATCCCCATTTATGCATGAGAATAAAAGTTTCATCCGATTCAGGTGTCTGGCCATTATCCCGGAACGGATGCTGTGAATGAGATTCTGGCAAATCCTGAGAAGAACGTGGTGAAGGGCAAGCAAAGTAATCATATGACGTGTGCGGAAACACGATGAAAATTAAAAATGATAAAAACCCACAGATCATCTAAACTATTTAGAAATATAAAAATCAATGAACAGACGGACAACACTGACAATTTGAATTAAATAAATAATTTTATAAATCACAGATGGACAAACAAGCGATTCTTTAAAAATAAATTAAAAGTTGAATGCCAGACAGACAAACAGACAAGTAAATAAATATATAAAATTTTAACACTTAACCGAAACTAAAATTGAAATTAATTTGAAAGTCTCAAAATGTACTTTAAACTAACCCAAACTAAAACCTAACTCACTACCCTAAACTAAACTCAATCTACAAAACTCAATCTAAAATTACTCACAACCCAAAAACTAACTAAACCAAACTCAATCATTAAAATTATAACTAACTGAAATTATCCTAAGCTAACATCCGTAAAACCAATTATTTAAAACTAATCTAAGTCAAAACCCTAATTAAACCCAATAATCTATAACTAAGCTAAACGTACATTCCCCAATAAAATAAAAAAAATACCTAACTCTAAAGATCAATTCCATAAACCAAAGTTCAAGCTACCTAAATTAAAATCAAAAAATTTAACGCAAATTATAGATAATACGAAATAAAAATGATTCTTCAGACTGTCAAACAGACTATGGCAATAATAACAATTAATGGTTGTGGCTATTATTGCGATTGATTAGCAGTGAAGAGGAATAGTGTTGGAAACGATACAAAATATTGATTTTTTTGTAATCGCAATTGAAATCAAGATACAACTCATAAAAAAGAATTTCATTTCTCAAAATGATCCTACCCATTAATGGAAAGGGAAAAGAAAGGTAATTGAATGGGATAGTGATTAAAATTTAGACAAAACACGAAGCAGACAAACCACAGCAGTGCCTGGCATAACAATGGAATTCGTAGGCGGACTCCACTCCAATTGTCACCTCAAAGGGCTGACTACGAGACCATTATGAAATACTACGGACTTCATAATGGCTCAGACAAGAGCCACACATATCCCAAAGCTACCACCATATAGATGATGGAAGGGCCGAAAGCGTTGGCTAATTCCAAGAGTTGGATCTAAGTCCACCTATCCCGTGCAGGGAGATATAACCAACGACTTGGAATTCGGTTGATCCCAACCAACATCCACACTGCTACAGCATGACCACTATCATAGCCGGTGGAGACTATCAAACACAAAACAGCACGGTAGGCGCCACTGCAACTGCGGCGAGCCCCGTGACCAAAAATCAATAATTTAATATCAAAACTAAAAATTTTAAACCTATTACCCAACCAATCATGAAAAATTTCTAACAAAAACAAAAACAAAAAAAATAATTTCTCTGGAATGCTCAGACAACTATTCAAGTCAGGCACTCCAGGTACTCAGCCAAACAAATCTAACATTGAAAAATTTAAACTATAATTAAAACTAATAAAAATCAACTAAAACCATTAGGAAACCAACAAAGCTAAAAGTTTGGGCGCCATATGTAGCAACCACGGAAGTCACCGCAGTTGCAGACATTAAATATTAGCAGAGGGGTGCGTAGCCCGGGGTGGCATACTGAGGCCGGCTAGCGCTCAGTCGTGTCGTGGGTCTTCCGGGACACCCTCTGCTCGTGCTGAGCCACCTTACATAAAATAACTAGCACAAAGGGAAAAGGATGGGAAAGGGGGAGGTCATTTTGAGAAATAAAATATGATGAGCTTAAACTGACATGGCCGTTTTATTTAGTCCAACAATTATATTCACAACCAAGAAAAAAAACCTTACGAGTAAAAGGCCCTTTCGAGATTTAAACAAAAGAATATATACCAAAATACAACACAACAAATCAATTCAATTTAATATAAAAATAATTGCAAAATATTGAAACAAAATATGATTGATACTTACTTCTTTCCTTGCGAAATCCCGAGCGCCCGGTGATGTACAAAAAAAGAAGCGTGGGGCCACTGAAAATCAGATTTTATGATTAAAATAACAAAAAAACTAAAAACACAATGGCCACTTTCAACTTTCTGATCCGTACCCGCAGAAAACTTCACTCTGAGGCACCTGGTCCTCTCCAGAAACCAACAAAATTTAGTTTTTTTTTGTTTTTTTTTTGCTAAATTTCAAATCAAAAACTTTCAATTTTCGTCTCCCCGCACTTCAAATCAATAAAGTATTTTCTTTTTCTTTTTCACACCGCACAAATTCAACTCCCTTCTCTTCCAAAATCCAATATTCACCTCACTTTCTCAATACTTTCACTCTCCTACTTCGTCATTAAAACTTCAAAGAGAAATCTATTTAATTCACCATCACATTCTCAATCCAAAAGTCTTTTTTTTCCAATCTTAAAACACCCAAAAATCACTTTTGTCCCGCACAGCAAAACTCCTTTAACTCAGGGTTCCAGCAGACCCTCGATCGAGGACTCACGACGCAGCTAATGGTGCCATGGATTGTCGATTTCCCATTCATTTCATAAGCAACTTGAACGTTGCATTTGGGCATGGGATTGAATTTTGTTAGTAGGGGAACGTGAATTAATTTTTGTTAGTATAAAAAATAAAATTTGTTAGTGGGAATAGAATGAGTTAGTATGAAGGAAAGGAATTATGTTTTGTTAGGAAAAAGGTATTGAATATAATTTTGTTAGTGGGAATTAATGAATGAAATGTTGTTAGTGGGAAAATTGAAATAATTAGTATGTATTATTTTTTTTGTAGTTGGAAATAAGGGAAAGGGTAGGATTGTGATTATGGGGAAATAAAAATTAAAGGGAAAATGGAAAAATGTTAATAAAATAAATAAATTTACAGAGGAAAAGGCAGAAGTGCCCAAAGGAAGGTGGAAATATTACGGCGGCAGTTGAAGTTGCGAATGGGAGAAAGTCGGTACGCCGGAATTCGCAACAGTTGCAAGAAATTAATGGCGAGATGGCATGCAAATCATATCTTGCTCTGGCACTTATTCCGTTAAATTAATGACGTGGGCACTGCCGACACTTCACCGTAGGACTTACTTGCTAACCTCCACATATCCGTCTGTATATTTCTCCATAACTATGTCACCTTCTTTGACACGGTATCCTTCGCACACTTGTCGCTGCCTTCGTCCAACTGCCCATGACCGCCGCCAGCTGATCTGCACTGACAAAAAAAAAGATTTGAGGTTAGGTGCTCCCTTAGTGTTCACACTTTACTCACTTGATTTTCACGTCGAATTATATGGAAGAACTGAGCCCTTATGCAATACCCTCAGGTGGAAAGCCAAAGAAATTGCCACTTGCTATCCCCGGCAACTAAACTGCAAAATCATTCACAGAATATCACATAAAATTTTTTCATGAGACCATTCATTACCTGTCTCCGCACAAAATCCCGTTGAACATGCGGAAATTCATTCACGAAATATTGATGAAAATAGCCAAAATATTTTTATTGATTGGTTTAAAACACTGGGACTTCAATAAATTAAAAACTTTTTCACAAAACCATCACGTCATCTTGCCATCTGGCCCATAGCTTCCGCTATCTGAAGTTCACTCCCAGAGAAAACTGACGTAGGATGGGTAGTCATACGGTGGCCCATTGCGTATGTAGTAGTCGCCTACTAATGGTCATGTGTGTGGTAGTGACGCCTACTACCATCTGGCTTTTCATTCAACGTCAACGACTGACTAATAATCGCCAGTGGTGTAGGGCCGATTCATAAATATTGCTCGGTTCGTGTTCCGTCGTTCCTCTCTGTGTACTTTAAATGACAACATAAATATACGAAAAGCTGCGAATTGTAATCAAAGCATCTGTGGGTGCATTGTCATATCATGGATTAGCAGAAGTGGGTGTGTATCCATACTCGTATTAAGTATCAAGCATATACACACAAGACTTCGCAATCGAACGTACCGCCCAGCGGAACGAATTGGTTACATGCATTGCAAATGGAGTGAAAGCTTTAGTGGTTGCACCAGTCACAGAGAGATGGCACTAAATACGTTAAACTGTTTTTGTTGTTGAACTTTGATCTTTTTTAAATGGTAGATTGTCTTCATTATTTTAGTTGGTAAGCAATAAAGTCAGCATAATTATAGCATAAAAGAAAATTAAAGACACAAGAAAATCGAGAAGTATTTCTCCATTCACTGGCTCAAGGCGTGCGCCCGAGCTTATTCTATCCCAAGGCACTTAGCCCGGGATAAGTGAATTTAGGATACGTTCAACTGCGTACTCAAGGCATCAGCCCGAGTATCAGCGCCCCAAGGCAGTTATGCCCCGGGCCTGCAGTTGAACTAGTAATTGATTGATTTATCAATCTGACTGCGTACTCAAGGCATCAGCCCGAGTATTAGCGTCCCAAGGCTTTGTGCCCGGGGCTAGCAGTTGGATTATAATCAATCGATTCGTTAATATAACTGCGTGCTCAAGGCGTCAGCCCAAGCAACAGTTGAAGCTTTAATTGATTGGTTTTTCAGATATGATATCAAGCAATATCATACATTTCCTTCAAATAACAAAAATAATCAAAGTAAATATAAATCGCAAAAACTTTACAAGCTCCATTAATGCTCGAACTTTATACGTCTCTGTAATAAATTAATTATTAAAAGAATTCAATAGCGAAATATGTTATTAATATTAATATAGTCAACTGAACGTGTTATTATATAACCAAACAAAGAATAAAATAAAACTTAAATCATTAAACAAAAACACTCTTTTACTGATCTAGTTGGCGAGTATAAAGTAGCAGATAAGTATCATTGCAGGAATATCTCTCTTTCCCCGGGAGCTTTGATGTGTATATAGGATACACATCATATCGAGCTCCCAGCGCATGCCAGTAGACATGGGGTGTACTGGTATTGTGCAACAGTCTAAAAAATATTGAGGATTGTTTGTCACAAGATGAGATTCGTTGTCATTTATCGGGCAATACTAATCAGATTGAGTCACACTGACATGCGTTTGAAAGGTGACATTCCAGTGTACAATTTTTGCATGGGCAGTTTTGTATTTCGTCATTCGTGTCAAAAGTTGTATTCATTTAAAAATGTGTGAAATTTCTGAAAATATTCGTTATATTTTACAATATCACTACGATCAAGGTGAGAATGCATTGCAAGCTCGTGAAAAAAAATTGTGGTGTCTACAGGAAAGATACTTGATCAAAAGCCACAGCGAAGAGAAGGTTCGCTCGCTTCCGTTCTGCAAATTGTGATGTCAAAGATGCACCTCGCTCAGGTCGACCAATCACGGAAAAAGTCGATGAAATCTTACAAAAGTTGAAGAAGGGCGATACATAAGCAGCCATGACATTGCCAAGGAACTCGACGTGTGGGTGCCGCATGAATGAACACAAAAAAATTTGATCGACCGAATTTCCATTTGCGAAATGCTAATAAAACGCAACGAAATCGAGCCATTTTTGAAGCAAATCATTACGGGCGATAAAAAATGGGTAAGATACGAGAATGTCGTTCGAAAAGATCATGGTCAAAAAAAGGCGAATCATCACAAATGACTTCAAAGCCAGGTTTGACACTAAATAAGGCATATTGTGTGTACGGTGGGATCGGAAGGGAATTGTTTATCATGAGGTGCTAGAACCTGGCCTAAGATTCAATTCGGCTCTGTACTGTCAGCAATTAACCAGATTGCAACAAGCAATTCAAAAAACCGGCTAGAATTGATCAATAGAAAGGGCGTTGTCTTCCATTATGACAATGTTAGACCACAAACAACTTTGATGACCCGGCAAAAATTAACACAGTTTGGCTGGGAAGTTTTGATGCACCCACCGTATAGTCCAGACCTTGCACCGTCAGACTACCATTTGTTTCGGTCTCTGCAAAGCTTCCTTAATGAAAAGCAATTCACTTCAAAAAGGCACTGTGAAAATCACTTGGCCAAGTTTTTCACCGATAAACCACAGAAGTTCTAAAATAATGGCTCTAACCAAAAAATGGCAAAAGGTCATAAATAATAATGGACAATATATACTTAAATAAAATCCATTTTAAATAAACGAAATATTCAATCGAATCGACTTATCGACTTACCAATATATATATATATATATATATATATATATATATATATATATATATATATATATATATATATATATATATATATATATATATACATATATATATATATATATATATATATATATATATATATATATACATATATATATATATATATATATATATATATATATATATATATATATATATATATATATATAGATTGGCAGTGGAAGAAACTTAAATTTTACACCAGCCATTCAAATTTTAAAATTGAAAATACCGGTCTAAGCTTTTTTCCATTTGTATCTACGAGGCCCGAAACTTTGAACTGCCTCTTATGTTTCTAGTTTAGAATATGATTTAAAGAACTCCTCGAGATTTGGAGGCCCCCCTCCCCTTAGCCCGCCATATGGGTACCCTTAAATTGAATAGAATTTATTATTTAAGGTTTTCAGACTCAGAAATTTTCAATAAAATCCAATTATATTTACGGAAGTTATAGCTATTTGAATTTTCTCTGATTGCAATACCAAACCGATACACAATGTTGCTATTTTATGGAAATTCTTGCGACCAAGACATTACAGTTTTGATTGGATCTTCTCGAAATTTCCAGATAGGATGAATAAGATAAGTATCTCTAAAATTCTATTCGGCCAATGTTAATATATATTAATACGGCAACGAACTGGCCACCGCATGATATTAATACAAGTATGCTTAAAATTGATTTTCCATTGGCACCTATAATATCATTGGTTGGTTCCTTCTATCTTGTTCCAAAATTATACTATAGTTTTACGCTTTTCTCATGAAAAATTTGTATCTACGTTAAGGCTGTTCGTTTTTAGAAAACATTGGAATTTGAACTTCTTTATCGAATAATTTATCCGTAAAGTATCTTTGTTCCAATTTACCATCTCCCAATAAAAATTCAAATTTGACAAACCTCCTATAAGATTCAGTATAAAAATGAACTCACTCAAACCAGAACGGATAAATTTACTCCTTGTAAACATTGACTAACCACAAATCTCAGGTCGTAATAAAGTTTTATTACTGTCATGTTGAAGCCTTCAGCAATCATTTTTAGGGTTTTGTACTAAAATACAAAACCCTATTGCAATCACGACCTGTGTCCGTCTGTCCGTCCGTCCGTCCGTCCGTCCGTCCGTCCGTCCGTCCGTCCGTCCGTCCGTCCGTCCGTCTGTATGTCACAGCACTTTTTCTCCGAAACTATAGAGGCTATAGCCATGAAACTTTGTGAAAAGGTCAGATGTGGTGACCTCTTGAAAGTTCAAGGGTGGAAAAATTTTTCAAAGGGGTTTAAGGGGGGTCTCCCCGTATAGGGAGGTGACCCCTCAAAAAAAAATTTTCAGCATTGGTAGTGGAATAGGGTGTCACTGGAAAGGCCTCAATGAGATCTTCTCAAAACAAGTCTTAAAATTGCCTTCTGATTACCGAGGGGGGCAGGGGAAGGGGAAATGTACGAACTTTTCGCGTACCCCCCCCTCGCGATTGGAAACCTTCCATCCGAAAAATCTGAAAAAAATCATGAATGTAGGCCTTGATGAGTACAACAACAACAAATACATGAGAAGTCGAAATTCACTCAACTTTGTTAGTAATAGTATGATTTACCGATTTTATGTTTTCTTGAATAAAATCCAAACGGTACCCTTAAATTCAACAAAATTTAGCAGACATATGAGTTTTTATAAGATTGATCTTTTCTGAAAGTTTCATAAACATTGAATAGTATTTAATGAAGTTATAGCGATTTGAATTTTCCTGTATTACTATGGAACAATATGCCCTGTATTACTATGGAAACATATGGCTATGGAGCCATATGCGCTTTTTATCGATTTAGACACTACAGCTTTGCTAGGATTTGCATGAAAATTTCAGGAATGATAGGTATCATGAAAATGAGTACATACAATTGAAACAAGTCAAAGAGGCAGGAGAGAGCTCCTAGCAAAAGGGCTTTGTAACCATTCTAGGATTCGAAAAAATAGGCCATGAATCGATGATTACAGTACAGAGGAGTGGGCCCTGAAAAAATTTCATGAAAGGTAGCCGATATGAATATCAACTGAAAGTTCCCTATTAGAGCTTTTCAAAACAGTTCTTAAACTGACAGTTTTTGCTTCAGTGGGGGCACAGGGGTGGAAATACATGAAAAATGTGTTTCTAAAAAATCTGGAAAAATTATCAAGGGAGATATCTATGGGTATAAGTAAAACAAATACCTCAGAAGTCACAATCCTTTCAACTTTGTTAATAATAGTATGATCCTCGAATTTCACATTTTCTCCAATAAAATCGTCTTTGACATGTTTCTTGATTTTATTCGTTGCTGGTTACTGCATTTTGTAAGTTGAGTACAAAACCCTTCTGACATGAGCATAGGTCTGTCTACCCAACTTGTTTCCCAACTAAAATGCACTTCTATACTCTTCCTTCATAAACATTCCACGTAGGCGGCATGTATGCCACATATTGTCTAGTAGATCATAATTCACAGAAGGGAGTCATCGCCTGGTCGTTCACTCTTCCTTTCTTTCCTTCGGGCCGGATAAAAAACATATTTTTCGCGCATAAAATTTGAATAAAATTGTCACATCACGAAGGAGACGAAAGGGAAAATGCTACTTTATATTCTTTGGACGCGTCGGAGATGAAAACTGAATATATTATGCAAGCATGAATGTAAAAGTGACTTCAGATCATCAGCGAAAGTTATCACAAGAAGGATTAAATAAATTGTCATATATTACAATTTCTAGTTAGTTGTGTCACGTCGTACCCATTGAAGTTAAAAGGACTTTCTTTTTGCGTAAATTTCGAGAACTAAATGTTACATGTTGGTAATTGACTGTTGCAGAAGCTTTTTCATTATAAAACCCGAGCAATTTTAGCGATTTCGTATTTTTTATGAACTCATCCATCATGCCAACTGTATACATGACTCGTTTCAAATTGTCTTTCCAAAAAAGGTTTAAATCTTCAGGAGTTGCCGCATTTGTTGTGCAAAATATATCGCCCATGAACAGTTATTTTCATTTGTAATCATAGAATCCTTGCCAAAAGACCGCCAATGGTATACGCTTACTTAAAGTCAAAAGCACTTTATTCAATAGTAATCGTTATAAATTTTCAAAGAATATAAATCGAATTCCAAACAGTCCAAATACGAAAACTATATGGCCCAAATGGCTCTCTAACTTTATACATTATCAATCAAAACCATTGAATCAAAAAACCACCTCAAATTCAATTTGATTAAAATTATTGCATATTTTTTGATTCAATTGGAAAAAGGTTGTAACCTAATTCTAATAAAATTCAATCAAAAAACATATCTTATACTAATACAATTCTAACACAATATTTCTAGCCTCAACGTTAAACCTTATCTCTAAGCCTATCCTAAATATTGAAACCTATGCCTAATGTTTAACATAAAAAGACAACAGCAACAATAATTGTAGCAGTAATGAGCTGAAACACAAAAATTAAATAACAACAAGTTTGGTAGACAGGCCTACGCTCATGTCAGAAGGGTTTTGTACTCAACTTACAAAATGCAGTCACCAGCAACAAATAAAATCAAGAAACATGTTAAAGAGATTTCCTCGTTTAAAAGAAAATCCATTGTTTCTCCATTTTCAACTAATAAAAATCACTCAAATCATGAAATCCCAAAAGCATTTATTCATCGATCTTATTTGAAATTTTAAGAAGATCAAATCAAAACTGCAGTGTCTGATTCGACGGAAAGTCCATAAAAGCCAATCATGTGTTATTGTTGTTGTAATAGGAGAAATTTCAAATGGATATAACTTCCGTGAATATGGTATGAATTTCATAAAACTTACAGAGTATTAGGACCTTGTGTAAGGCTACTTAATATTGAATTTTGTTGGGCTTAAAGGCATCCATACGGCTTTATTGGAGAATAACTGTGTGTGAAATTCGAAGATCATACTTCCTCTGAAGCAAAATCTGTCAATTTAAGAACTGTTTTGAAAAGCTCTCATAAAGAACTTTTATTTGATACTCATATCGGCTACCTTTGATAAAATTTTTTCAGGGGTCACTCCTTTGTACTGTATTCATCGATTCATGGCCCATTTTTTTCGAACCCTAGAATGGTTACAAAGCCCTTTTGCTAGGAGCTCTCTCCTGCCTCCTCAACTTGTTTCACGTATGAGAATTGATTGTAGGTACTCATCTTCATTCATTCATTTAATTGAACCAAGTGTTAAAAGCATGCACCTTAAACGTTCAAGTTGGGGAAAAATATTCAATTCAATATTCAATCTTCGCATTTAAACCAGCCACTATTTTGTTTTACAATTACTGATACCACTAGCTGAACCGATTCTCAAAGATATTCATGATACCTACGGTATCATTCTTGAAACTTTCATGCAAATCCTAGCAAAGCTGTAGGGTCTGAGTCTGTAAAAATCGCATATGGTTCCATAGCCATATGTTTCCATAGTAATACAGCGCATGTTTTCATAGTAATACAGAAAAATTCAAATCGCTATAACTTCGTCAAATACTATTTGATCTTTGTGAAACTTTCAGGATGGGTCAATCTTATAAAAAGTCATTCGTGGACTCATGACTTTAATGAATTTAAAGGTACCATTAAGATTTTATTCAAGAAAACGTAAAATCAAACAAAGCTGAGTGAATTTCGACTTCCCACGCACCTATTTACTATTGTTGTACTCATAAAGGCCTACATTCATGATTTTTTTCGGTTTTTTCGGATGAAAGGTGTCCAATTGCGAGCGGGGGGTATGCGAAAAGTTCGAACATTTCCCCTTCCCCTGCCCCGCACGATACTGATAAGGCAATTTTATAACTTGTATCATTAAAACCTTTCATATAACACTCTATTCGACTACCAATGGTGAAAAAAATGTTTTAAAGGGTCACCTCCCTATGTGGGGAGACCCCCCTAAATCCCTTTGAAAAATTTTTCCACCCCAAAACTTTCAAGAAGTCAGCACTTCTGACCTTCTCACAAAGTTTCATAACTGTAGCTTCTATAGTTTCGGAGAAAAAGTGCTGTGACAGAGAGACGGACGGACAGATGGACACAGGTCGTGATTGCAAAAGGGTTTTATATTTTAGTACAGAACCCTAAAAAACACTACAGAAAAATTAACCACGAACATTGTCATTCAGCCACCAATACCTAGATTGCTCCGTTCCAGCTCGACCAGCCTCAACGAATCTACCAAATGAGTATCTCCATTGGAATTGTTGGTCTCGTGAACTCAAATTTGAAGGATATTTTTTCTTCATATTGGTGGCCCGTTTATATGTGTGATATATGATTGGAACGCCATCAGAATCAAGAACATATCGATTCATGTCCAAATACACGAATGCTTTTGGAGGAATGAAGACAGTAGCGAAGCAAGTCACAATATACTCGTCTGTAGGCTGGGGCGGTTGTAAAATCCAGAGGGTTTCACTCACAGTTACAGATCTTGCGATGTGACTCTGAATGATATGGAGGTATTGAATCTCGTCCTTTAGCAGTTTGATAAATTCTTCTATTCGATATACGAGTGTAGTGTTTCCAATACATCTCGGGCTTTCTGTATAAACCAGTACATGGACGAAGACATTTCCTTTCGAAAACTCTTATTCTTTCCATATTACTAGCACTGTGGTTGTACCAGATCTGACATCCATATGTCAAAACTGGTCTAACCAGGGTCTTGTAATAGATAACTTTGACCTTTTGATCAATGTATCTGGAACGAAAGAGTCTTCAAAGGGCTATGACTAATTTTTGTGCTTTACTGAGCATGATTTTGACATGTTCAGTATAGTACAGATACTGAACGAGATGAACACCGAGGTATCAAACACAAGATTTATGTGGTACCCGTTCTGAGCTACCCTCGCCAGCCATAATGTAGAAATCCTTCCAATTACGTTTCAGGTCTTGATTGACCCCCTGCAGTGTTGTCCGAAACAAAATTGTTTCGCACTTCTACGCATTGATTTTCATTCGCCAATTGTCAGTGTAGAACTGCACATCATTAAACATTCTTTGAAGATCGCTCCTAACTTTTGTCGCTTTTCGGTGTGCCGTATAGATGATCAGATCATCAGCAAACGCTACCAATGATCGCGTTGATGAGGTATTAAAATCAAAACCGTTCAATAGGTTGCAAATGAATATTGGGAAAAGCAGAGACGCGGTAATTATTCCCTGCTGTAGACTATTCAAGACCTTGAAGTCACGCATTGTCGTCAGTTACAACAAATGATTTCCCGTACAACATATTGCACATCATGGCGACAAGGTGTCTGGGGAACCTGTTTTGAAGAAGTTTAAAAATTATTCCATTCAACCAAACAGTATCAAAGGCTTTCTCCATATCAATGCGACACGCTTCAACACATTCTCTATTATTTAGTTTCCAACGGATGTCTGAGGTTACTTTCGTTATCTTGTGTATGGTTGAATGCCTGGCACGAAAACCAACTTGGCAATTTGGCATCAACTCATATTTCTCAATGTGAGCATTTATTGCTTTGCTTAGCATCACTTCAAACACCTTGTTGATGTCAGGCAGCAAACTGATTGGAGGATAACTTCTAGGGCACGAAGATTCTTTTCCTTTCTTCACGATCGGAAATACCTTAGCCTTTTTCCACTCATTTGAAACAATATGCAATAATTTCTAATAGCTATTTTTAGAATACGGTCAATACCACATAATTTCTTGTTGTTTATCCTGCCAAATATGAAACCCACGTCTTTATAGCTGACAAAATAATCAATAATATTCAAGCTCGGTATGAGGTCAGATGTCAATGATTCATTGAAATGAAGAATTCATTGGCCATTCAGGCTTGATTTGAAGTCGGAAACTTTTGCTTTAACGACCTCTGAAAGTATCTGATTCCCTCAGGGAGATTCTACAATCCATAACATATAATCCTTTTTCCATTTCTGTCCGGAGTTGTATCGAGAAGACTTATCTCATCACTAGTGTCTTCAAGATTCGATACCTTCACGCGAGACTTCTTGCGGAATAAGCTATTTAATTTCGTCAAATGACATCTGGGTTCTGTGGGCTAGCCATCATTAGTTTTTCCACCAATTGGTTGCTGACTTCACTCCTGAAGTATGAACGGATTAAGTTCCGGACATTCTTCACGTGTAATTTCAACAAGACCAACGAGGGACGGTTGTAATCCACAAATCGCCGATAAATATTACTGACACGTGTGACAAGAAGGCTTTTCAATCTTTTTAACCTTGTGATGGTAGGTGTCCCATATTCTTCCATATTGTTTCGACGTTTAATCTTGTGAGCTACTTTCTCAATCGTTTCCAATGTCAGCTTCTCTAACTTCGACAAATAGAGATCTATTTCATCGTTAGTAAGATTCCTGTCATTAGGAACCATTGAGCAAGCGTTGCCATCATCAAATGGAGGACATTGCTTCTGGTAATCCCGATTGATCTTCTTTTGAAATTTTTGCCAATCTGTTTTCTTGAAAATCATCCGATGATTTTCCTATTGAACCGGAATGAGGAAGACATCATCCCTTTGATGATTTCCATTATGATTGCGTTATGGTCGCTATTGGAAGGAAGCACCTGCGGTTTCCCTTGAGGACTATTAAAGCTAAATTCAAGTCTTGCACCAGCAATAACGAGGTCCAAATATGAATTTGTCCTAGGGTATTTTAGGAGCTACTACCCATATATTGTAGATTTCACCATCAACTTGGTTGTCTGTTATCCATGATTTCAGGATTACACCTCTGGGATTATTGTTGGTATTTAGCCATGCTATATGCCGGGCATTCGAGTCACGAGCAAAATTATAATAACCATGCAACCTGTAGTGAAAAGTAGGTATAAATTTCCGTGTAGGACTGCAGCGATGGTCTGCTGCCTCGGCGAGAGAAGACTGTAATATCGGCCGTGATTGGCCTTGTCTGGGGACGCGTGAATGCGCTGGCAGGCTAACGTTGTGGTGTCATGGGGTGGGTTAATTCCCCCAGCACAAGGACCCACTGCAAAAGAATTTCACATTCACGAAGTCGAAAACATGTCGGTTACTAACAAAGGGGAAAATTACTTGCTCAGAGAACAAGTTGAAACGGGTAAAAACAGACCAACCGGATCAAGATCCAAATGTTGAAGTGGCCATATATTTCCCTTTTGAGTGGAAAACTGCTACAAACAAATTTTGTATGAGAATTCCCATCAACCGAGAAATATAAATGTGACCAATTTATGTCATAGAATTATGTGATCGGGTAACATAACCCTATGCTATAAAAAGGGCACTTGTGCTGAAGGCCACCCAGCCCGGCAAGAGGCCCTGAAACTACAAAACCGATGGAGTACGCCCGATGGCTAGCCCATTTTTTCGAAAAGGCCTTCCAACGTGTCTTGTCCTATACCCGGTCAGAGGGAACAACATGAAAAGACAAAAGGTTAAGTTTAATTACTTCATTTTTATATTAGCGACAATATAAAAAATGATATTCTAAGGAATTCGTAAGTGCAAAATTATAAATGAACAGAAAAATGGTTTGTTTCCTTGCAATAAAAACAGTTGAACTGACTAAGATTGTTATCTTTTATGTTCTTGTGTGTGTGTATGAGGGAACACCTAATCAAAATGATGGTAACGTAACGTGTAATCTATTTTTAAAATATTACTCTAAGCAAAATTGACAAAACATTCATAAATGGTATTTGTATAATGTAATTATTTGAACATCATAAAAAATAATAAAAAGCAAGGGTACTTACACATCCTCCTCGACGAGCGCTCGTAGACCGGGTGGGTAAGTCCTGGAATTTTTTTAAATTCATTCAACGTTACTGCTCTTATTACACAAAAATTTCGGGTTTAACTTGGAATGCCGACATTTGAAAATTACATGTCACTTAATGTTTCTCATTCAACTTTATAATTTGTTCTATTCAAGTATCGATCCATATATGGCAATTGAAATCAACGAGAAATTTTTGAAAACTTATTGTCCGAGATCCATAAATTGCCTATTCACGTCAGTAATTCTTCTATTATGAATTGCACCGGTAACGCTGGTGCTTTGATACAGCTATGAATGGCGTCGCCGTCGTGTTACTAGAGTTTTTATTCCCACAGTTTGGCATGCATGCATAGTAACCAGCCGTTATCGCGTTATTGATAAAAAGTAGGCAAGGTTCGATCAAATGACAAAAATCACTGCTTGTGGCGATAGTGCCGAGTCGCGAGGTATGTTTGCGGAGATATTGACTAGCGCGAGATAAGATTAAACGGAACCTGATTGTTCTCCTCGCGTCCTCGATTCACACTTCGATACTCGCTTGGCTCCAACATATCACCTGCATCACCAATTATGCTCGATAAATCATTGCATGTCGATGTAATCAACAAATTGAACACTCTTAAACATTTGAAAATCATTGCTCACTCTCGGAATATCAAGAATTATAGTTAGGAACACGTATTGGTCTGATTTGCGATGAGAGGCATATGCGTCGCGCAATCAAATGATTATTTACTCCGCGCACTTCATACATGTATATCTGCACTTATATGATTCACTTATGCACTTTGCTGCCAACTAATTAACCTCTCAAGCACTTGAAATTTAATTTAGGCCGAACGCGAGTAATAAAGTTACTAATAATAACGATAATGAAGGGCCGGTATTTCCTAATAAAGTCATTAGTAAATGACCTGTAATTATATCTTTTCCCTCTGGAATTTCACGATACACCAAAACGGAATGGCAACTGCACGGAAACGGTAAATGTGACAATAGCTTGTATCGAAATTTTCACAGCTAATTCATAAGCGCCACTCACGTTCACTTCTGCTTCACAAGAATGCTGTTTGCAACCAGAAATATGCTCACAGCCGTCAATTTTTACACAAAACAAGCAGAGAATTTACCGTCGTCCAAATGTCGCCTTCGCGCCGATTGGAGGAATCCCATTTTGGGTCTCGAATTTTTCCTGTTCATTTCATGTGGCTGCTGCAATCGGATTTGCTGCTGCCATGCATGTTGCTGCTGCAATGCATGTTGTTGCTGCAATGGATGTTGCTGCTGCAATGCATGTTGCTGCTGCAATGCATGTTGCTGCTGCAATGCATGTTGCTGCTGCAGTGCATGTTGCTGCTAGCTTTCACATTAGACTATGAGAAATTTTCTTTATAAATTGAATCATTTGAACAATCCTTGCGAGAGCTTGTAGGCGTTTTGTGTAATTCTGATGAGTTAACGGAAGAAATTTTTCTCTCTGCATTGATTAATGGAGATTGATTTCTGTTATTATTTTCTTTAGAAATAGTAGCAATTTTCTCAATAGCATGTTTGGGTGGGGATACAGTCTTTTGATTTGTTCCAATTATCTGCAACGATTGATTGACCTTTGTCTGTTTTCTCGTGAATATTTCTGGTTCAGCTTTAATCACATCACTTTCACAGGGATTGAAGAATATAGGCTTCAATTCGATGCTGCTCTCTCCCAAGAGTGTTTCTCTTGCGCAATTCACATCTTTTTCATTTGTTGTCTTTGATCATCAACCTCAGCAAACAACGAATTACCTTTTCGGTTTGTATTATCTGGTTCTGATTTTAACATGGCTAGCTCAGTACTTATTTTGCAGATTTCTATATTCAAAAATCACATCTTCAACAGCTGTACTTTCGGTTAAAATTGAAGAATTTCAGGCAAGATCCCGTGAAAATTAACTCAGCGAACTCAAGCACTCACAGCAATCGATAATTGGCCTGTGCTACTGCCACTACAATTTTGGGTAGGAGATAGGAAGGGTTTCGAGCAGTTTGCGTGTATGACTGCTCGATTACTACAAACCTGTTCAATTCGAGTATTTGAAACAAGGAATTGAGGTCCTCCTTGAACTTGAATAGACAGAAATAACAAAGAGGTTATCCCCAACTGGCAGTGAAATTTTGATAATGGACACTTCAAGAAAATCAAAGTTTTTGAATTCGACTTTGTCAATATTTTGGAAATAATAAGGTCTTAACAATATCCTGGTGCCATCTCCCCCATCATCGTTTACACTATTGTTTCTTACGAATTCAAAGTCCTTGAATGTCATGGAGTGCCATGAATTGAGGTGGGTTTCAGAGAGAAACATGACATCAGGCTTTGCTTGACGATAAATTTCAGGAAACAGTCACGTCGATGTAGAGTAACAACGGAGTTGACGTTGATAGAGATGAGACGAAGCTTAACATTGCGAATGTGATGACAAGTTATTTGGAGACATTTGAAAGACCTAAACGCTGAAAACCAAAGTTAATTTTTGAATCTTGTTTACCGATTCTCTCCGATAAAGAATTAAGTTGCTGGTAAATTTTTAGGCGCAGCTCATTATTACCACTTACAATATTTACATTATTTGCAGCATTATCTGCTGCGACCTCTAGTGGCGTGTGCAAATGGTACTCCGGCCTTGAAGAAGTTGGAAGGTATGACACTGTGGTGTATTTATGTTTGCTTTGGAATAAATTTAAATTTTGCATCTTGATATCAGTAGCATCCTCGATATGATGCTGGATGACTAAATACACCATAGTTAATTCAGTATAATTTTTATTTAGGCTCCGTCTGAGCCATCATGCACTCACCCAGAGTAAGAAGTGTGCATGGCGCAGTTGGCACCCAAATAACCAATTCCTTGACACCAATAACACTGGATGACTTCTCTTTTTTGGAGACGTTTCCACCTCACCACTCTGAAAGTCAAATGCCTTATTTATCAAAGGGCATTTGGGCTACTTTTGCTTGAGATTTGTATCAGATAGAGTGGTAAATTCTTCTTTTCTACGGTCGATCTTCTTGTCGCAAAGGTTTTGACGGAAATAAATCTAATTTCTGATGCAGCTTCCTTGAGCACCTAAAGAAGATCGACCGTATCCTCTCCGCTGTCCAGAGACTTCAACAAAAAGGTCTTATTTTTTCACTTTTTGGGGTATTGGTTAAGTGTGGAACCTCCCAAAAATTCAGCGCATATTTAGCTGACTTAAAATCAAGCAGTGATTTCGATTTAATAGTTAATTCTCCTGCATTAACTATCTCTTCCGCTTTGTCCGAATATATTCATTGGCGAAAGTTTTTCTGCCTTGTTTGTGGCTTTTTCAGAAGAACCAGAACTGAAAATTAGTTTCTTCTCCTATTTTTTTTATTTTTTAAATACGAGGGCGGTCCCAAAAGTACCTGACCCGACAAAGAAAACAGTAAAAAAATTGCGAAAATTTTTTATTTTTCAACATATTCTCCTTTCAGCTTGATACACTTTTTCCAACGATGTTCAATAGCTTCGATACCAGCTTTATAGTAGGAACCATCAAGCTCCTCAAAATAACTAATCGCAGACTCTACCTCTTCATTGTTGGCAAATCGCCGCCGAGCCATTTTTTTTTTTCAAATTCGGAAAAAGAGAATAATCCGAGGGTGCCAGATCTAGGGAATAGGGTGCGTGAGGAAGCAATTCGAACTTCAACTCATTGATTTTCGTCATCGTAATGACGCACGTGTGGACTAGTGCGTTGTCTTGATGAAACAACACTTTCTTTTTCATGAGATGAGGCCGTTTTTTCTTGATTTCATCGGTCGAACGCTTCAATAAGGCTGCATAATATGTATTTGTTTCCTTTTTCGAGATAATCAATAAATATTATTCCACGCGCATCCTAGAAAACGGATGCCATGACCTTGCCAGTTGACAGAACTGTCTTTGCTTTCTTTGGAGCCGGCTCTATCTTTTCAGTCCACTGCTTTGACTGCTCCTTGGTGTCACGTATAAAATGATGGACCCATGTTTCGTCCATGGTTATGAATCGACGCAAAAACTCGGCAACATTGCTGCGAAACATTATCAAACACTTGATGGAAACATCCTCACGTTGCTGTTTGTGCTCCATTGTGAGTGAACGCGGCACCCATCTTGCAAACAGCTTTCTCATGTCCAAATTGTTCGGTCAAAATGCGAGGCACAGCACTTTTTAAAATGCCTGCCATGTCTGCTATCTCGCGCACTAAGTCGACACTTTTTAGACCATTTTGTGGATTTTTTTCACATGACCTCACTTGGTCGATCACTCATCTTCATCTTGGCAGCTCGAACGACGTCGCTTAAACTCAGCTGCTCAATATTTGAGCGTTTTAAACGAAGGAGCAGACTTCCCCAGAGTAGAACCCAACTCGGCTTTGATATCGATTGGGCTTAGGCCTTTCAAATGAAAGTCATAACGTTGCCCGATTTTTTCCATATTTACAAATTCACTAAGAGCGTTCACTTTGGATGTCTGCTAAAAAAAAAATAATAATAAAAGTCCCGTTATGAATTTTTCACATTAAGTTGTCGAAAGGTGGTATTGTCAATCGCAGTAATTGTTTTTTTTAAACTACCTGTATTCATAAGGCAGGTAGGGTACTTTTGGGACCATCCACGTACTGAATAAAATTTATATAATTATCTTGATTAGAATTACCTTCAATACTTTCTTCAACTTTCATTTTCCCTTGTAATCCATCCAATGCTGCATAATAGTTTTGGCGATCATTAGTGCCTCCAGCACTTAGGATTTCTTCTGGGACAGTTTGTATTGTAGTTTTCTTCCCCTATCTTTCTGTACGAGTATTTATTTGCTTTTGCGGTTGTGGGTATTGAATATTCATCCCTTTCTTAGATAGATCTTCGAGGGACTGTAGCCGTAGCCTTAATTCATGACTTTCTTTTCGAAGTCTGACCACTTCATTTTCGTCTTTAATTATTTGTGTTATGCATCAGCCATCTGCGGAGTTTTCCTGATTATGGCTTGTTAAGTTGACGACTGCCGCCAATTTTATACTTGATGTCTCCCCCAACGGTGGGAAACCGTCGGGCTCCTTCATACCAGCAGTCCCGAATTCTTCTTTGGATTCTTTGCTTTCCTTTGGTTTTCGAAGTAAAGTAATATTCGATATAAATTCCTTGAGTCAATTGCTTCGACCATATAAACTTTTTCCAATATAAATTAACTTTGGGCTGATGTTTTGAAAAAATAATTTAATTTTATGAAAATTTTTGACAGGAGCGATTTAAAACACGTTTATTGCATCGAATGCTAGACGTTTCTATACCTTACTTGACGAAAAACTCAATGATTTTTATACAGACCTTGCAAAATAAAAACACGGATGTTGCATTTAGGAAGGATCCAATTAAAATACACGAATCTAACCATTAACAGAAAATACTCCGGCACTTCAATCTGTTTCCATTTTTCAACTTATGAAATTTATCCTTAATTTCCATTTTCTCTCCTAAAACACCATTGTTTTGATTTGACATTAGCGGAGACAATGCACGTTAAGGATAGTTTGGAAGCACTAAACATGGGAAAATACGCAAAGTATAAGATTTGCATTTATAATTAGTATTCAATGTTTCCTCAGTATATTTTACATTAAGCTAAACGAAAGCATCAGAAACGTTGGATCAATTTTTTTCTGATGATAATTTGCCTTGAAAGTACCGGGCACAAAATGACTATCCTTGTATTAATTATAACTCTGTTAACCAAAGAGATATCAACTGTGTCGTGATATCAATCACAATATCATCCTCGAAATAACAACTGTTTGCACGGCGCCCTTATCAATTTGATGCAACATAAAAATCACAATGTTCTACATACACAGTATTCAACGTTAATCAAGCAGATCGTGACCAGAAACCACCAATCTATCGCTTCCGCACAATTTCCCTCATATGACGACGACCTGCTTCTCGGAATTCTATTTTGGACAGGCATTTTCACCTGTGATGCAAATATGCTAAATATGTTAATTAATTCTAAATGAACTCATTTAGAACATTAGTTGCATGAATAACTGATATGGCTGTGACAAACGACGAACACAAGAAAACAAGCAACAGCCGACGTTAACGTGAGCCTTGATCATGATAATATAGATTCCCATTCATGCATACGAGCAATGGAAAATACATTTGCATATTCCCATTTTCTGAAAAAAGGATATACTCGTACACATAGGTGAGCTCCATAAAATATCAACAGTGATAAAAGCCCATCCTTCAAGTGGTGCCAGGTGAGGAATATACTTCATATACTCGTATGTACGAGTATACTATAATCTTTATTGGCTGCAATTTAATCTCCGTTCATATCGGCCCAGCCTGGTAGCTATCCTAAATTAAATAGAGTTATCGTCATTTTGTGGACATTAAAGCACGCTCCTGATAAAGCCTCGTTATTATATATACTTAGCAGGAACAGATTCTACCAAATTTCTCCTAAATGGAAATTAAATAAGTATCTTTGAAAGTTGGCTTGAAAACAAAAATTATTTATTAAACAGAATTTTTCGTGCCAAAACACAATATTTATGATTCTTTCGAAATACTCTTCAAGCATTGTAAGTCCTTAACATTTCTAATACTTTAAATAGTATAAATAAAGGGTTTTCCAATAAGAGGTGTTTTTTGAATAGCCCGCTATTTCGGCAGATGTCACTTTTGAAGCTGTCATTTTTTGACATTTGGCAAGTAGAAACCACGCCATTAATAAAACTGGAACGATACACGCTTCAACAATGCATTGAAATTATTAAAATTCACTATAAAAATGGTGAACATTTGGCAGAGACGGTTCGTAAAACTCGAACATTTTTGGGTCGTCGTGAAGCACCTTGTCGGACCGCAATACAGAAATTGATGGAAAAATTCGAGCTGTTGGGACAATTTAACGATGTGCAGAATAAAACCCGTGCACGTCACTCAAGAAGAACCGAGAATATTGCTGCTGTAGCCGAAAGTGTTGAAGGCAAACCAGGTTTGTCCATTCCTCGTCGTTCTTTGGAATTAGGCATTCCACAAACGTAATTACACTGTATTTTGCATAAAGATTTAAGGTCTTAAGGCTTGTAAAGTTCAGTTAACACAAGAACTCAAGCCGGTCGATCATCAACAACGTCGTGTTTTTGCTGATTGGGTCCTTGAAATGCATGAAAATGATCCGGAATTCCATCGAAAAATCATCTTGAGTGATGAGGCCCTCGGTGGTTTCGCCAGCAATCAAAATTTGTTTCATATGGGGCTCGGAAAACCCAACAGTTATTGTTAAAAAGCGTCTCCATCCTCAACGTGTGACTGTTTGGTGCGGTTTATGGTCCGGCGGAATCATTGGACCTTTCTTTTTCGAAAATAAAGCTAGAGCAACAGTTACGGTGAATGGATTGCGCTATCGAGAGATGATTAATGATTTTTTTATGGCTGGGGTTGGATGATGTTGATCTGGACAGCGTTTATTTTCAACAAGACGGCGCTACGTGCCACACAAGCAACAAAACCATTAATCTTATACGGGAAAAGTTTTCGAACACAACATCATTCAAATGTCCTCCACGGAACCTCTTACAGGCTTCAATCCTTTTGAGGTAATTTTCAACGACTTTTCGGCACATTTTCGGCAATATCTCGGCCATAACTTCACGAATATTGGTTTTCAGTTGCTCAAAATTTTGAAGATTGTTCGCGTAAATACGATCTCACACATAGCCTCATAAAAAGAAATCCAAAGGTTGCAGGATCTTGCGGGCCAATTGACATCACTCAATCTCGAAACTACGCGTCCTGGAAATTTCTCTTGCAAAGTGCTCCATTAGCCTGTGTTATGTGGCTTGTGGCTCCGTCATGTTGGAACCACATGTTCTCCAGATCATAATCTTCAATTTATCTCCAAAAATAATCGGTTAACATCCGTCCATAGCGGTCAGAATTGACTGTATTGGCTCTTCCTTGATCGTTTTCAAAAAAATACGGGCCAATAACAACACCAGACCATAATTCACACCAAACGGTCACTTTTTCCGGACGCAAATGCCTTTCTGCGACCACCTGAGGATTTTAAGAGCCCCATATGCGGCAATTCTGTTTATTTACATAACCACTGAGCGAAATGTGAGCCTCATCACTAAAGAAAATTTTGTTCGAAAAATCATTATCAATGGCTTGTTGTTCAATCACCCAATTCGCATACATTCTGTGTTGTGTGTGGTCTTGAGGCTTAAGTTCTTGAGTGAGTTGGATTTTGTACGGATGGAGATGCAAATCCAGCTGCAAAATCCGCCACAATGAGTCGTAAGACAAGCCCAAATGTTGAGCACGTCAAGGAATCGACAAATTCGGGTCTTCCTCCACACTTTGAGCAACAACAGCGATATTTTCAGCAGAACGAATGTTGCGATGATGCACAGGCCTTGCAATATCAATGACCGAGCCAGTCTCTTCAAATTTTCTCACTGTGTTCGAAATTGTTTGCTGAGTAGGTCGATTGTGTCGACCATAATTGGCTCGTAAAGCCCTAAATGTTGATACAGCAGAGACACCATTTTTATAATAAAATTTAATAACTTTAACGCGTTCTTCGACTGTTAAACGTCCATATTTCTAAATGGCAAACCTTCAACTAAAAAAACACGCTTTGGGTGACATTTAATTCTGACAGATGTCAAATGCCAGGGTTATACTTTCCTACCACGAAATGGATAACTCTGTATAATCAAATAAACTATACATTCTAGATTTCATCAAGACATCATGATTCATGAATGTAAATTAAGAGCAAGTAACATGTTTTACTTTTAACGAGATTTTGGTATTTTTCAGACATTCCAATTTTCGTTAAAATATCTTTCCAACTCAGGTCCTTGAAATTGCAATTTATTTTGGGCTCTCTCCTTCGTCCACTGCTGCGAGACTAGCGAAAAAACTCTTTCCACGTTCACATTATGGGCTGGTATACAAAAGTAATATTGGGCAATTTTGAGCAGCTCAGAATGTAAAAGAGCATTCGGCGTTTTAAAAAGATTCAGCCAAAGCTGGTTTGCCGTTAACAGCTTATCTCCATCACTAAGATTCATGCAAAATGCTTTTAAATTTGCCCATTCGTCAAACAACTTTGTGTCACCGATTTCTATACTAATATTTTTAAGAAAAAAAACTGTTTTTTCAACATCAGACGGTAGAGTGCTTCCAGCGATGTTTGGCAAAATCACCCAGTCGAACTTGTCAAAGTCCTTCATTGGTTTTTCCCACTTTTCTATGTAGGATTTCATTTCTGTGTAAAAATTTAAGCAATTTTTTTTAACTCTATTTTCATGTTTTCATCTTGTTTGTTCAAAATACTTTGAACCTTAATCGGCACAAAGTTTTCTTTTATTCTGTTGTCTAACATTTTATTTAGACATACCAATATGTTTCTGGTTTCGATAACTGAGCTATCACTTTTTCCAACATTTAGATTTTTCCGTGGAAAACATAAATCACTGAATGAATAAGAAACAAGTATGCTTCCGATAGTGGATCTCCGAAGAAAATTTTAACCGATACGGGCGGTCTATCTTAACTTTCAAAATAACTTTTCAATGGATCATGCATTTTTATAAACCGCTCGATTGCAGGAAAAAGGCTTAGCCATTGTGTTTTTGAGTGGAATAAAAGTTTATGGTATTCCGATTCAGCGGCACTGCAGAATCCGTTTAAAGTTTCAGTTCAAACTGTATAAATTGAGAAAAAGTTGTAAATTTTCAATATTATCATCTCAACGTCAACAGGAAGTAGGTCACATCCATGGTGCACAGCGTTATGAAGTATATGTGCAGAACATCCTACACCAACAATGTTTGGATTAAAATTACTTTGCAGCTTGTAGAAGATGTAATTTGTTTCTGATCTACTGCACCCACCAAAGTTTATGTTGTAGTTGTCACCTGAAAATTCTATACATTTCGAAAGAAGATTATGCTCCTGAAGTTGTTTCATAATAATCTCAACGATTTTATCAGTTGTCTCATTTTCAGTATATTCGATTTCAAGAAGCTTTGATGTGATACCATTTTTTTTTGTTATCAAAATACTGTGTTATGATGGGAAATAATTTTAAACTGCCGTGATTACTAGCATCGGTAGATACACTTATAAATTTAACATGTATAAGATCACTTTTGAGGTCAGCAATTTAAAATGGGTTCATTACGTTATTTACAATGGCTGTAGCTTTTGTGCGGTTACATATCATATTTTGCTATATTTGACTCCGAAACCATCACTTGGTTGAGACAATTACTGCAGTCCAACGATTTGAATGACATGTGATGGTTAACCATGCCATCGCACCTTCGGCTGCTCGAATAAGGTTTTCTTCTGAACTAGGCTTAAATTTTTCGAAGAAAGCCGTGACATTGGAACTGCTAACTTGGCCTTTCGAATAAGCTTTGCGCTTTTGTGTGTTCAGGTGCTCTTTAACATCGCAAATGCTTTTATTTGCAATGGAAATATATGCAGAACAAATTGTGCACAGTACTTCCCAGTTATATCTGTCTTTTTTTTAACATAGGATATTTTTTTGCAATTTACAGTTAAAACACGCTTGGGCATTTTAATCTAAAAATAAATGTATACAAACTGAATAGATTGGGGGAGTTTAAATATAATTCTACGATTGAATTAATTAAAACATACAGCTACGGCGTTACCTCCTATGACTATATATTTGGTTCATGTTCTTTTTGCAGATAAATTGAAATAAATCCTGGAAATAATACAGTTGAATATTTTCAGTGGCAAGTGACAAATGAAGACAGGGTTCTAAAAGGAGCGAAAAACGTGGTTAACTTAACTACAAGGGTTTGTATTACTAGGACAGTTAAAGAATCTAAGAACGTCATTACTTAGAAGGATTTTTGATATGAAGAAACATGTTTTTGGGACAAAGCTTACAATCCACATGGGTGTTTTTTATGATAAAAACTGTTGATTCAGTTCAGAGAACTTTGTCTGCTACATTCAGCAACAGTCTGGACCATCAGGCCCATGCTATTTATGGACATATGACGCCTATGTTTAAATTTTTTTTTTAAATACTAGAGGAGATATTCAATCTCTCCATATCTTCTCAGACAGTGCAAACTTACAATACCGAAACGACACTAACATTTACTTGTGGATACAAAATTTATTGGAATACTTTCCTTGAACATATAGCGGACTAGGGCACGGAAAAGAGCCAATGAATTGTGTAGGCGGTGTGCTCAAAAAAACTGCTGATTACGTTTTGAAAGGAAAGATGCCAAACTAGGTGCGGGGTTTGTTAGTGTTATGAATAATTCGTCTGTTTTGCTGCACGAAATAACGGAAGATTAAATTGAAGCTATGAAAAAGTTTTTGAAGTCCTTGAAAATTTAGACCCCATATCCGGTATCATGAATGTAACAAAAATTATGTGGCAGAGATCATTGGATGTGTCAATACTATTACACCAGCATACTGAATTGCAAAAAGAAATAAAACTTAAGGAATTTCAACTGAAGAGAGTGAAAATGAAGCCATTACGCAGGAGTTTATGGAGCATAGAAACACATGGCGATGAAGAACTGGTTCATTTTTTGATTGTTAAAAGGCAAAGTTTTTATAATGCTGTAGTTCAAGTAGTTCAGATGATGAGAATTTACAAACGCTTTGAAATCAACTCTGTAGTCACGATAACGTGAATTATGTGAGTACTTCAGAAAATTTACATCCAAATTTATTTTTTCCTTATAAATGTACCGACTGAGAAAAAAACGTCAAGTATGGATATGCTATCATAGCAGGTATCAAAGTTGATAAAAAGGATGAGGTCAAAGCAACTTCTCTACGAAGTCAGCGCAAATCAACTAAAATGTTTCGAATTGACGATAAGGACGTTCTCCGCATTGCTAATGAATAAATAAGTAAAGTTTTGCGGAGACCTCTATTGCAGAAAAACAGCAGCCATGGTTATTATCATTTTTAAGACGAAAATGAATCATGAGAAGTATGTACTAAAAAAAAGTCTGCGTACATCTCATTAGTACAAACTGAATTATGTTGGAATCGTATGAATCAATAATGTGAACTTGATTGAATCATTTCGATAAAAGAGCCTAAACTGCAAGAAATGTATTGAAGGAGGTTTGTTTAAAAAATTCCCAAAATTATCGAACATATAGTAATTTCAATACTTGGAAGTCTGTGAGCAGCCCCAAAAAAGTCTGCGTACACATCACAAAATTTGGGGATCCCCCGAAATGTGCAATGTTGATGCCTTCATTTTTTCATTGTTCTGCCTGACAGTACTTCATTGGAAAATTGTCTGTGTGTTTTGCGTGAATAAAAGACTATTCTTTAATATGAAAGTAAAAAATAAGGAAATCAGTGTAAGTGAGCGTAAAGTCATAGTAAAATTACGTGAAAACGGGAAAAGTTTTCGTGAAATCGCAAAATTAGTTGGGAGAACCCATTCCTCGGTCCAAAGGGTTGTTGCTAATTACAAAGAAAGCGGTTTGATTATTTCACGGCATTGGTCAGGACGTCCTCCCAAACTTACAGTACGTGGACGTAGGAGTATTATTAATGCTGTGAAACAAAATCCCCGATTAACCGCGTTCCAAATTGCGCAGGATATAAGAAAGAAATACAATAAAACAAAAAGCGATGAAACAGTGCGCATAATTCTCAGAAAAGGCGGTTACCATGGTCGAGTCGCACGTAAAAAGCCGTTCATATTGGAACGGAATCGCCGAAAGAGAGTGGAATTCGCCAAAAATTATGTAAATATGCGAAAAGAATTTTGGGAAAGCGTTCTTTTTTCGGACGAAAGTAAATTTTGTGTATTTGGGATAAAAGGACGCAAATTAGTATGGAGAAAACGCTTGACAAAATTCAATAAAGAAAATTTGATTCCCACTGTAAAGCATGGTGGCGGCGGTGTGATGGTTTGGGGGTGTATGGCAGCCAGTGGAGTGAGGCAACTCGTTTTCATAGAATCTACAATGGATAAATACGGGTACCTTAATATTTAAAAAAATAATATTAAGCAGTGCCGAGAAATTGCGGCTGGGGAACCCATTTTTCTTTCAGCACGATAATGACCCCAAACATAGGGCTGAAATAAATAGGCTTTGGTTGGCCTACAACGTCCCAAAACTCTTAGGTACACCTCCTCAATCACCAGATTTAAACCCAATTGAGCATTTGTGGGATTTACTTGAAAGAAAAATTCGAGAGCATGACATAACTAGCAGAGTCATTAAAAACTGTTATTTTGAACGAGTGGAACAAAAAAAGGCCGAAGAAACATCAAAACTTGTTCAATCCATGCAAAATAGGCTAAAGGAAGTCATTTATAGGAAAGGCTATGCTACTAGATATTAAGGTTCAAAATCTGAAAGCTAATATAGTGGTTTTCGAATAAAATGAATAAATTTTTTCAGGTGTACGCAGACTTTTTTGGATGGATTTTCATGACTTTTTGGAAGAAACTTTTTTATTTTGGTTATTCTAAACAGCGAGCGAGTGATCAGTTACATGTTTATGTACCATATAGTTTAATGAATATAATAAAGAAAAGATTTTAAGTTATAAACAAATGGCAAAGGTTTTTATATTGTTATGTTTGCTACGACCAGCAAGTGTACGCAGACTTTTTTGAATATGAGTAGGTGAAATATTTGCTCCAATCATTATCTGTTGACCCTTATTAAATGAATGCCTTTATTCGGAAGGTTGTTTGATTCAAATCTTGGCAAATATTGCTGATTCACTGTTAGGAAACAGAAAGTGTTTGAAAAAGTTGTATCAATATCAGATGATCAACGTAACAGTAGTGAGTCTTCACAGAGAGTAGCGGACCGTGATCAGTCAAGACGGCAAATTGTCCAGTTTATTTGTGATGAGAATATTTCAATTTTCGGACAATTATGCACGCGTCCGAGTACACGTCGGCATTATTACGTTGGTGCATTGATTACATAATCAATACGAGTACTTGCAATTATTTGTGAAGATATTGTGGAGTCACGAGTTAAATTACTTCTCATATGTCACCATGCAATCGCAAAGCTCGGCCCGCCTTACGACATACAGTGGCTCACAGCTTATTTGATGCAGTAACATTTTCAAAGCTAAAAGCACTATAACTTCTGTATTAGAAAAGGTATTGAAAAAATTTAAACTGCAATAAATTAAATAAAAGCCCTTTTTTAAAAATAACAATTTAATTTATTTCAACAATTGATTCTTAAATAACTAAATAACAAAAACAAAATTAAAGGCAAAATTTTATGTCACAGCTTAATTGGTGCAGTCCACGTGTTCCTTAAATTTATCCATGTAGAGGATTTCCAGTTCAACACTAATATTTCGTATGGTTTCCTTTTTGGCTCAAGACAGCTTTGAGTCTATTTGGAACAGATTCAACCAGCTTTCCTGTCATTTCTGGCGTTATTTTACTCCATTCTTCTAAAAGAGCTTTCTTTAAATCAATTTGTTGTAAATTGCGTGGTTACGAATTTTTTTCTCCAGAAAAGCCCATAAATTCTCAATTACATTTAAGTCGGGTGACTGTGCCGGGGGAGCCATCAAATGAGGACAATTCCAAATAAGCCAAGATCGCACGATTTCTGACTTATGTTTAGGGTCATTATCTTGGTAGAATCTGAATTCACGCCGGATTCCGAGTTCGTCAGCACTTTGCAGGAGATTTTCCTTTAGGATATTACTGTACATGATCTTGTCCATGTTTCCTTCAATAAAGGCTAGCTTCCCAACTCCGGCTGCTGACATACAGGCCCAAACCATTACGCTACCACCGCCGTGCTTAACAGTCTCATGTAAATTTGCTTTTTTGAGCTCTGTATTTGGCTTTCTCCAAACGTACGCCATTCCATCTGAGCCAAATATGTTGAATTTGGACTCGTCAGCAAAAATCACGGTTTTCCAAAAGTCCAAATCCTTTGAAATATGCTCCGTAGCAAAGTTCAGGCGGCTTTGTCGATTTTTGATACTGATGAACGGCTTCTTTCGTGCAACTCGGCCATTAAAATTATGCTTTCTTAGCACACGACGTATGGTTTCAGCACTGCATTCTTTACCAATTCCAGTAAACACTTCGTTCGCCAATTTAGGAGCTGATAACTTAGGGTTTTGCATTATTTTCCGGACGATCCACCGTTCATCAGACTCATTCAAAATTTTATTTGGTGCATTTCTACCCTTGTTTTCCAACCTTTTTTCATCGGTAAACCTTTCAATTATATGCTGAACTGTTGATGAACTTAAATTGACAACTTCGCTGATTTTGCGATGAGATTCACCATTTCTAAAATGATGAATGACTAATTCCCGCTGTTCAAGTGTTGTCCTACGGCCCATTTTAAATATTACACAATTTATCCACTTTTAAACTATCAAGGTCAAATAACTTTTTTAAAAATAAAATAAGAAACGCACTAAGTACAATATATCCAAAAAAAATCCGGTGAAAATCGTGCACTTTTAATGCTAGGATACAAAGAACTAACTGCATCAAATAAGCTGTGAGCTATCCTATGCAAATGATTTTGCTTCATTACTGCTAACGGGACATTTGAAACATTTTTTCTTACTTTCTTTTGTGCTTCGAATTTCAGTTATACTAACTGTAAAATCTGCATCAAAATATTTGTAAATTTTTATTTATCTGCATAAGGACAACAGTTTGTTTAATATTTATTGAAGTGCATCAAATAAGCTGTGAGCCACTGTAGCCGTAAGTGTTGTATACATTATGATGCGAGGTTTTACGAACCAATTCGGGCAAATCTATTGTCAGTTAAACGAACGAATATACATATCCCGTGAATTCGTCAAGAAATAGCTATATCAAAGAAATAGTAAATTTACTCGTTGAAGTATAGAAATCGTTACAGAGCATGTAAAAAAAAATTTTTTACACTAGAAATAACTGCAGTAAATGTAAAAATAATTATTTACGAAGAGAAATCCACTTTTCTGGTTAACCGTATCGCCTCATTTTATTTGTCAATCAACCCCGCCTTTGTTTTTTACGTCTATTTTAATGGTTATTATGTGGAACAGACCACGTAACATAATCATTTTTCAATTAAAAAAAATATTTGCTTATTAGTCAGTTTTAAAATTACAAAAATATCATCTTACCTTACACACCCTAAAAACGAGCGCTCGTCAGAGGAGGATTTGGTAAGAACCCTTTTTTATTGCCTAAATTACATTTAGAGCTTTTATTTTGTTTTTTGCTTTTTTTTGCATTAAGTTAAAATTAATTTTCTGGATTAAGTTTTTTTATTGCAGATTTCGTTTTTACTCAATTTCAAAATGATTTAAATTTATTTGTAAAATTTTACTGATTTTTATCAATATGTTTATCAATTCGCTGAATTGTAATTCGGAACTAACATAAAATTAAAATTCCTCCATGTTAATCAATTTAATTAATTGAATTGATGGCGATCCCGCTCAGAGAAATTTAAGCTCTTTCCTTTAATATCGTAAGAAAAGTTATTTTAATGTAAAACTCAATAAAAATCGTGGAAATTAAGAAAGTGATTGGGGAAATGTGGTTGAAAAGATTTGTCAGACTTAAAATAAGGATATGATTCAAATGAAAAACAAGGATTGCACTTCAATTATCCGAAATTCGATAAAAATTTTTGAATTTGTTAAGACTATATTTACCCGGAAATAACTCCTGTTGTCTAGAATGAAATAAACCCGATTGTAAATTTTTTATGCAAAGAAACAATAATGTTGATTGATTAACTTAAAAATGTCGGTCTTTCCATTTCATCTTAAAAACCTGAACGGGATGGGGCTCGCCACGTTGGCTGGCCCCTCCACTCATGAGCTAACCATTGGGTGAGCTCACCCCTTATTATGACGTTACAGGTGCTCTTGCAGGGTAGAGTGGCCTTCCGTCCGCGTGCTCATTTATGTTATAGTATTATGTGATTTCATCACATAAGACTATAACAAAAATTTGCAACGTTGATGGTTTCCATTTGAGGGAAAAGCTCATGTGAACTATGTTTGCATGTGCTTTTCATATAAATGAAAAATATCTGCGTGGGGGCACCGCTTCCATCTGGATGCCCCACTCTTATTTGAGGGTCATGGGTATCGTCGATAAAGACGAAATACTTTCAAGGCTATTCTGTTTGCGCCAGGCCCAGTTTGTTGCTTGCTTTGGCAATTTCAGCCCTTAGTAGGTTACTTCGACCTCGACACCTGTCGATCCGTATTTGATCTCTTAATTCGTGAATGCGAAATTTTTTGTAGTGTGCCCTTGTGCTGGGGAAAAGAACTCTAGGCACCGCAATGCTAGCCTTCCAGTGCATTCACGTTCCCTCAGACAAGGCTAATCTCAGCTAAAATCACCATCCTCTCCCGCCGAGGCAGCAGACCATCGCTGCAGTCCTTCACGGTCATTTTAATACACCCGATTTGCTACAAAAGGATGCCCTTAAAAATTCAAATCATTCTCAAACATGACTATTGACGGTGTCAAGTTCTTTCCAAATTGCCAAAACCCATTTGCCATGCCACCATAAATTACAATTGGCAAATATAGCAAGCATTATGAGGATAACTTCTAAACAGTATTTTAATAAAATACAACGAAATCGACAAAAATGTCGTAATCATTAAAATACGTGAATTTGTTAAATTTTTATGAAATTAAATAAAAATAAAATTATCTACATACATCAATTAAAATCAAAGGAAACATAGATTTCGAAATATAATATATTTAGTAGAATGTAAACTTTGCCACCCATTGTACCTCTCATAACTTCCAATATTGTTTTCATTGTTCTTGCAAGTTATATGCAGTTTTCTCATACCGATACACAGCAAGACTCACTCGACTGATTTTTGGCGGAGCTCGCATGATATGCGAGTTGCTCAAAAACCAGCCAACTGAGGCAAGTTGATGGGTCTGTTGACGGGAGTCGCTGCTGGCCGTTGTTCGCGCGAGGTGGAAAAACGTTGGGTGTATGGTTGAATTTTGTTCGTTGATAATGTTACCATCCGTTTTACTATGTTTATATACTTCCAAACGTTTCTAGGATGTCAAGTCTTGTTTGTGTAGCAATGTCATAGAGTTTGTTATAGCATCAGACTCATGTTCGTGGTTTTGTAGCTGCATCGTTATGTAAGAAAGATCGTAAGTGCTCTTCATACCTTGTCGTCAGTTTCCGTATTATCCTGCCTATGGGTACCATGTCATAGCCCTTGCAAGTCAGCTTGTATATGCCGCTGTTCTCGTATATTGGTGTGTCATTCAGTTTTGGTTTCAATTTTTCCCCAATATTGTTGTTAGTTTTGAATGTAGTTTGTATTTTCCAAGGAAGTCACTGTTGGTCGTTCGTATGCACTTCAGTCATTTGGTGTTCTTGTTTTTGTTTGTATTGTGTAATATGATTGTCAATGTCACGTTGTTTGCATCCATTATTACCAGCTGATACTTACCGACTTTTGCCACTAGACATCACCAACCTCTATACGTTTATACCAGTCGATGAATCGCCGACCATGCTTAAAGAAAAGCTTGCCTTCAATAACATCCTACGATTCACAGATCAACTCCTCAATCTTATAAAGACCACAATGAAGCAGAACTATTTTAGGTTCAATAATAAGACATACAACTCCGCCATAGACGGTCCCAAGCCCGTTTCAGAAAGGAGGAGGGAACTCCTTGTTTCCCCGACCCATAGCTTCCATGATTCCTCATCCCAAACCCCTCGCTGAAATGATAATAAGTGCTCTCGGCGTGCACATTGGGTTTACTGGTTCCCCAATAATGTAACAATAAATGTCGAGAAATGCTAATAACTGTAAATACATCTACAGCTCTGCTACTAAATCCTAATTACACCTCCTTTGTAAGGACGTAAGAGGGTGAAGGCGAATCTTCCGCGCCTGATAACGGAATCGACGTAATAACCATGCCACCGGAATGGAGGTTGGGCGACGGGCTAACTCCCCATCCCTGGAAAACCTTTAATTGTTTCGAAACTTGCAGATAGGCCTCGGAATGGATTGGACTCACGGCAACGACCTCGCAAACGAAAAAAAGACTATGGCATGGGATCCTGGAATGTCAGATCACTCAATTACCATGGCGCTGTTAGGGACCTTTTACAACAGGCCAGTCAATATCAATTAAAAATACTGGCAGTCCAGGGAACGAATTGGACTGGAAAAGAACATTCAAGACATGAGATCGCACACAATATTTAAAAGTGGGAAGCCTACTGGAAAACGCGAATTCGGAGTGGCCTCCATTGTGGATAGGGAGTTCAAATCACACGTTATTGATTTTAAGGCAGTCAATGAACGGTTATGTGCGATCCGCATAAAAGCGAAATTCTTCAAAATCTGGCTGATTAATGTTCTCGCCCCGAGTGAAGAAAAGGACGAAGAAACGAATGGATTGTTTAGCAATCACCTGGAAAGACTGGTCGACTCGTTGCCCACAAACGACACAAAAATTATTCTGGGTGATTTCAACGCTAAGTTTGGCAATGTGGTATCTCATTGGGGAACCACTGGAGGATATAGCCTCCACGATGAAACAAATGACAACGGCCAGCGCCTGATTGACTTTGCATGTAGCAGAAATCTAGTCATACGTTTGACTTGCTTCCCACATCGACGCATTCATAAAATGACCTGGGTATCACCGGATGGGAACACACAAAACTAGATCGATCATGTTCTGATCCAACAACGTTGGGCCTCGAGCATTCTTGACGGCCGTACACACCGAGGAGCCAATTTTAACTCAGATCCATTACTTGATCAAATTAACCTATCGATGTCGTATGTCAAAGGCGTATTCAGCGAAGAGCAGCCCACTACAAAAATTTGACATCGAAAAGTTCCAAACGCCGTCTGTGGCCAAACATTTCACGGATACCCGCGACATCCAGCTGGCTCCCATCTTATTAGGCTATCTGGACCATGGCAGAATAGACGATCGAACATAAGCCTGACGCAAGAAGAATGATTGGTTCGATGATGAGTGCCAGAATGCGTTAGATAAAAAGAATCAGGCGTACAAAGAATACGTAGGTAGGAAAACCAGGACGAAGAGAGCACTATGAAAATCTCAGAAGAGTAGCGAATAAGATAATAAAGATTCAGAAAAGAAAATACTATGATGACCAATTGAGAAGTATAGATGTAAGTTTAGCGAGCAACAACACAAGACAAGCATACAAAGTAGTGAAAAGCCTGAAACGTGGTTATCAGCCCAAAACCACGCTCTGTCGTGATTACAGCGGCAATATAATCGCTGATGAAATCAAGATTAAGGAAAAACAGGCATCATATTTCAAGAACCTCCTTACTCCTCCACACAGCTCCAGAATATCAGAGGCTATTGATGTCTGCGGAGAGCTTCCATTGGCCCCACCAACTCTGGATGAAGTTAGTTCTGTCATCAAAGCCCAAAAGAATAACAAAGCACCGGGCATTGATGAGATTCCAGTGGAGCTCATCAAATATGGTGGCAGTAGTGTTCATCAAGTCATCCAATATATTTGCCAATCAATTGTATTCCCTATCCACAAAAAAGGTAACAAGCTACAGTGCGGAAATTATAGAGGCATATCACTACTTTGTACGGCGTACAAAATATTTTCTAAAATCTTGGAAAATAAAATCGGATCATACGGTCGGATTGGAAAATAAAATCGGATCATACAACAGAATTATTGGGGAGTATCAAGGTGGTTTTAGAGCGGGTAGATCAACAACAGACCAATTGTTTACAGTCAAGCAGGAACTTCAAAAATGCTTGGAGTTCAACATAGACGTACACTAAATTTTCGTTGACTTCAAGCAAGCATACCACAGTATTGATCGTAACATACTGTACCAAATAATGCTTGGTTTTGCATCCCAGCCAAATTAGTCTGTCTTACCAAAATGACAATGATGTCGACAACCTCCCAAGTGCACATCAATAACCAACTCACCAATGCCTTTGACAAAAATATCGGACGAAAACAGGGAGATGGGCTGGCCCCATTGCTATTCAATTTGGCTCTGGAGTACGTCATACGGAAGCTACCTGTCGATACGCGAGGTACATTACTATTCAAGTCGAGCCAAGTAAGAGCCTATGCGGACGACATCAAAATTCTGTCACGGTCATTAACAACTGCCAAAGAACTCTTCCTGAAACTCGACAGTGAAGCAAAACTAGTAGAGCTACAAATCAACGAAAATAAAACAAAGTTCATGACGCAGTCGAGGAAAAATACCTCTAATACACAAAATATCACATTTGGCGAATATGTTATCGAAAATGTGACCAAATTTGTGTATTTAGGTGCCAAAATAACGAAAACGGGCAATGATAGAGACGAAACACGCCGAAGAATACAGCTCGCAAATAAAATATTTTATTCAGCATTGACGATCTTGAAGACCACCTGTATACACAGGAAAACAAAGCTCCAAGTATACAAATCTGTGATAAGTCCTGTGTTATGCTATGGGTGTGAAGCATGGACCCTAACCGAAGCATCTGCAAATATATTGAACGCCTTTGAGCGATAGGTCCTGAGGCGAATAATCGGAGCGAAACTAGACGGGGACCAATGGCAAATTCGATACAACCATGAGCTGTATGAAATTCTTGACGAACCGGAGGTCTCAAGGATTGTAAGGCTGCGGAAGCTGCAATGGGCTGAACACATGAATTGTATGGACGAACAACGGATACCCAAGAATTCGTTGGGAGAATTGACGGCCAGCGGTCAGTGGGGAAACCGAGGAAACGCTGGTCTGACTCGGTTGACGAAGACAGTTCATCGCTGCTCGGATTTCGAAATCGGAAGATGCGGTCAACGGACCGAGACAGTTGGAGGCGCTGTTTGCAGGAAGCGAAGGCCCGAAATGGGCTATAGTGCTAAGAAGAAGAAGAATAAGACATACATCGCCAAGGACGATTTGAGTATAGGACATCCAATGTCCTCAAAAATGTCAGAAATATTCTTACAATCTTTGAAAGTAGTCTTTCTATTCAAAATGGTTAAAGGAATCAATGCAATATTTTACAGAAGATATGCGAATGACTGTTTCATCGTTATTGACTCTCACGAAAATAAACAAGACCAACTCTTACCTATATGATTGAAATTCACCCAAATATAAGTTTCTCTATAGAAAAAGAAACAAACGGACTACTCAACTATACGACTATGGATCTAACTGCGACACGCGAACAAACACGATTAGACTACAAAATATATAGAAAACCAACCACTACTAATCATACCATACACGTAACATCTAACCACCCCGCGCAACATAAGTTAGTAGCGTACAGATCAATATTGCAGAGACTCCACTCCATCCTCATGGCTACTACTAACTACTCCAACGAACTAAACAACATTTACAGAATAGTATTACCAGCTATTCAGATACAATCAACGTGATACTGACTTACTTATTACACAATACAAACAAAAACAAGAACTCCAACTAACTGATACGCGTAAGAGCAACCAACATGGATTTCGTTAACATATATAGGCAAAGGAATATACAAACTATCAAACTTCCTTAGAAAATACAAACTGAAAACTATATTCAAAACTAACAACAACATTAGAAACAAAGTGGAATGAAAACTGAATGACACACTGATATACGACAACAGAGGTTTATACAAACTGACATGCAAGGACTGCGACATGGTGTACATAGGAAGGGCAACACGGAAACTGACAACAAGATACAAAGAGCACTTACGATCTTTCTTATACAACAAGGCAGACTCCAATTATGCAACGCACCTACAAAACTACGCATACGAGCCTGACGCTATGACAAACTCTATGACATTGCTACACAAACGAAGCAAAGGACCGAGACTTGACATCGTAGAAGGACTTGAAATATATAAACATTGAAAAACGGACGGTAGCATTTTCAACGAATAACTTATTACAAATCCCGACACAATTTTGTCAGTACTACACCACACTCTCCGACAACAACGAAAACGAGATGAAACAGAACAAATGGACATCCAACAATCGAAAAAACAAAAGCTTAATATCCCTCTACCTGGCCTAACCTAGAGCCCACCTACTCAACCAAAACTGACGTAAGATAGGAAGCCATATGGCAGCAGCGCTTACTACCACACACATGACCATTAGTAGGCCGACTTTGCTTGATAACTTACATGACGGTATATGAAGAATTGTAGAGGCGCCAACGATAATTCAATGTTTTGTACGACTCAGAGACGGATTTCTACAGTGAAATTCAGATGGTCCCCGGAGAACGCAATAGCGCTCCTTATAAAGTGAAAATTATTTCAGTTCTTATACCCGTTTAATTTTTATCGCCTTCCAAAGTGAATTAATATAATTACCTCTCAACGCAGCGCTATCAGTGGAAGGTGCAAAACATGTGCTTCATTTGCTCGTCTTGAAAAGTTTAGGAGTGCAGTAGGAAGGCAAGGTGAATTTTAAGCATGCACGGAATGCGTTTCGTACGTTTTCATTCGGGAAAATAGTACATATTACGCGATATAAGCATTTGCTTATGCCGCAGTTGGCTGACAGATCACGGAAGGTTGTCAATAGTAGGCCGACTAATACATATGCGAATTGCTACCATATGACTTCCTATCTTACGTCAGTTTTGTACTCAACCCATCCTATATGAAGTCATTTCTATCCACACATCTTTTAGGCACATAAGATGACTCAAAGCATGTATGTATGATTGTATGTTGGTGTTTTTGAAGCGGCAATCAATTTAACAATAGATCCTTTTGTAATGAATTTTTTTTCCAAATATCCGTGTAGGACACGGGTGCCGATTGTCTGGCACAAGGTTCAGCGAGCTATAAAACACTGAGCTCAGCTAACTAGCTTCGCTTAACGACCGCGTACGCCTGCTTGACGACTAGCATTTGCGGGATCATATGAGGCGGGTTCCTGTCAAGCCACGAAGCTACACTTAAAAAATTTTTATCACGCGTACTCTACTGTACGAGACGTTGCGATCAATTTTTAATTATCTTTAGAAATGTTCTATTATATATCAATTAAGGTACTCTACAGTAATTCAACATTTTGTTGTCTCGTTGCAGTTAGCAGACACGGAGACTTGAGGCAAACGCAAACATTATACAAAACGCAACCGTCACTTTCTCCGAAGAAGCATTGCAAGGGGAATGTCAAACCTAAAGATGTTAAAGTGGCTGAAGTGAACCACTTATCTCTGCCTTAAAGATGGAAAATTGACGGATGTAGTTTACTTCAATTTAGTAAAAAACAAACTAAGCAGTTTCGACAGGGTGACCACCTTATCTCTTCAGGAGGAGCCACTCCTAATCACTACGGGGCTGCTTGACTGCTTATGTTTATTACACTTGTGCTTATTACAAATGGAAAGTTAAGAGAAGTCAATTTGTTTTATAGAAACAACACAACTGCAACCGATAGAAGCTCTATGAATGGTTTTGAACCAATGAATAAATTGCTAGCTTTACCTATTTCTGGTGGTGAATTCTAATGATCCCAATTCAATCATTTCATTGACGTTTGTGTGTTACCTTGACAGCCCTCTAATCATTAGTTAATTTGTCTATGACCAATTTACAAGAACAAAACCAACATTATTCGCGGACATGTAGGTAAGTACCCGATTTTTATTTCTTTCTTTTTAAAAAATGTGTATTTTGAAAATATTCATTTCCTCTGTTTAAATAATTTTTCACACTTAAATTTATTTTAATGCAAAATTATTGATCATTGTAATGGGTTTTGGTTCACAGTTACTGAATGAAAGTAATTAATTAAATTATTTTTGATATATAGCTACTAATAGATGTATAATTTTTGTTGCATTAATATTGTAAATGTACCTGTTATCAAATTCACAGAAGAATTAGTTGATTGCTTGGTATTGTCAATTAAATTGAAAGGTGATGAACTTCCTTCTAAGACAGTATTTGCAACTTCATCTCCATCGTCTTCAACATTTTCTGTATGATGGATTCCAGATATTAAATATAAATGCATTAAATATAATAAGTACTAGTACCCAATAAAACAATCTTTTACCTTTATCAAAATTATCACTTATTATAACTGGATAGTTTTCAATTTAATTCTCATCCTTTACATTTGATTGTATTGAAGGTAATCTACAACTTGAGTTTGGAAATATTAAAGAGCGAAAACTAGGTCTTCCTTTTCCCCTTGAAAGGGGTAAAGGACCGCAAAGTGAGGGGATATACTCTCTGTTGTAGACCTCACAGGATTGCTCTCCTTCTTTGCTGGGTCTAGAGACCTTAACGCCAAGTGAAGATAGACCCCTGAAGATGGGTCTAGTCATCTGGATTTCAATTCAGTTAGGAGGGTGCGGGGCGCTCCAAATCCACCTGGTTTCCTATTTTCTTAGATAAGCTAGCCTCCCCGTTGAAAATGGAAGGATGACATGTCATCAGTAAGCACAAGATCCTCCTTCGGTTTCCGCCAGGCTACGTTACATCTAAAACCATACGCGTGAAAAACAATTTTGCAGTGTGGACTTTGCGCTGGCGGGAAAGACCCGCCCCATGACACTAGCTAGCTGCAAGCACGCATATGCATCTCCAGGCAAGGTTATTGCAGCGAAGCCCAAAATATTAACTCACTGAGGCAGCTAATATCACTGCTGTCATTCAAGGACCAACAACACTCGTTATCAACTGCAAAGTTCCTGACCTTCCAAGATTTTGTGGAATATTTAGAGAATGGACACCAAGAGGCTCGCCCATTTACTCACCGCAAACACATTGCTGCTGGGAGACTCACCGGGAAATGGACGACTGACGGCTGATGACAACTTAACTATCAGCATCATCACACCTGCTGTCAGGTATTCTACACTCTAGCAGAGACTCCGATATGGCAAGCCTTGCTGAACAACGAAGGAAGTATCACAAGCGCCAACGTGAAATTCAATGGTTGCAGAATCGAAATGAGGCATTCACCTGGTTAGAAACATATAAGTCAGTCGGGAAATGCCTTTGTACATTATCTAACAGCTTTAACCTTATTTTCTGCTCACTACGTTTAACGCTTGCCTGATATAGGGGGTTCCAGCCTATCAAGAAGGCACTTTTTGCTGAGTTTCATACAGTTTGTGCTACTGTACAGAAAGGAAATATGAGGCGATACTCTGAGCAACGAGCTGTGCCAAAAATCCCTGGTAAAGAGACGAGTAACTCTAACAGTTATATCTGCATATTGGATAGTATCTAAATCGGCAGTAGTAGCCTTCGCAAATGTAATTCTCATCGCTCTTCTTGTTAGAGAGCGCCATACTCTCTACCTGTATCGAAACGAAGGCGATTGGGAGACGGTTGCTCACGAGGAGAGGCGGCGCTCACTCAATAATTGGCAGAAGTTCTGGGTGACTCACTTAAGGGAATTTCGACCGTGGACCTCATCCCTGACCTAAGACAGTGGCTCAATCAAAGGCAAGGTGAAACTGACTTCTTCTCGACCCAGCTCTTGAGCAAGCATGGATGTTTTCAGCTTTACCCGTACAAGATTGGTAAGCAACGGTCTCCTGACTGAACGTTTTTCATGGGAGAGGAAGACGACGCTTGCCACGCACGGTTTATATGCAAAAGATGGAACAGGTAACTTGACACAACACTAAATGTAGCAGTAATGAACTGAAACTCAAAAACTAAGTAAGGAAAAACACAAAAACTGAAAATAAACACGAATAATTTAGATATTGTCATTCAGCGACCAATACCTAGATTGCTCCGTCTCAGGAAAAAAAACTGAATTTTTTTCGTTTGACCTTGGATAAAATTTTTTGCAGTAGTAGGATCGAAGGGGATTTTCGGCATTTCATTTGTAATGGTTTATTTATCGTCTGTACCAATTTTCAGCTCTATGCGAATTTCGGCTAAGTTAAATGTCTATTTTGACTGGACTATCAATTTACTTTTTCCCAAACCAAACAGAACTTTAATTAAAAACTTTTCTAATTCACTCAACTCAAAATTTGTTTTGCTCTTAGTTTCGTTGTCTAACGACATTTTCGTATCGTTATGACAGCCAAACGCACGCAGTCATCACTCCCATGCAACACCCGCTGCCTCATACGATTATTTCTTGCGGATTACTCACGTATGCACCTTAATCAATTGCCCCAAATTATTTTCCCAAAATGAGATCTTTTATTTTTGCGCTAATGAACAACCATCATCTTCATTATCTTCAGCTTTGAGGTGTTTGCGTGGTTGCTGATGACGTTCATTTGTAAGTATGATTCCTTGCAGTTAGCCGATTTATCAGCTTCCTCTTGTTTAAGCTTGTCGTAATCGGCGGTCATGTGGTTGTGAGCTAAACTGAGGTATTTGTTGATGTATGTTGGTCAGCGCAAGGGGAACAACAGAAATCCAAAGTTTTTTTTCACAAGAAAAACATTAGAACAACATAATTTTGGGACAATGATGACCGCTCTTTCCAAAATGATGACAGTAATCTGTGTAATGCACGGCACATAGACACTTCGGGATTGAAGAGAAACTGGCGAACTTCCCAAACTCAACCAAACACTTTATGGGCATTAATAATCAATTGAGTCCACCTGGCACAATGCAGAAAAAAATTGTTCATATGGTTTTTCCAAACGAACATTGGTAAATTCCGCAACTGTACCAGAAAAAAAACTGTCTTCATCGACAATCGTCCGTATCCGTACATTGCACGCACGTTGTTGCCAAGCGCACATCTACTCGTCGTCGACGAGATCAAACCTTTTCCCTCCCATTCTCGCGCCGCGACGGGATTTTTCGAATCGTTTCATTATCACTGTGTAATGATTTTCTACCTTTTAGGTTCGAACGCGGAACCGACCTCTCATCGGTTCTAGACGTTAAGTCTGAGTAGTGCCAACGGATGGTACCAACAGGTCAACCAATCCGTGCACCGTAACCCATTCACGCGGTGACTGCTTGTCGGCCAGCTAGTTCGGAGAGGATTTCGGTCGCGGGTCTCCGAATGGGTTACGCTCAATTACAATATTTCAGCCACCTGAATATGCCCGTTTCCCAAACGCATCAACAATTACTCATCCAGAACGGGAAACCTACGTTACGTTAATTCTGGATGTGATCTCTCCACAGATCTCAAATCAAAACTCTACAAAATCCTATAGGCGCGTTACCGAATCACCGACGCGGTACCGAAAAATATGCTACTCGAAATTAAACCGACTAAAACTACTCTAAGGAAATGACGAAACAATCAAAGGTACCGCGTACCGCGCGCGACGCGAAACCGACCTCAGCGGATTTGTCGAAACCCTACCCTCGCGCCGGCATACCTACCTTACACTCTCTGTTCCCCCTGAAAAAGAACGAGCCACTGAAAAGGAAAGTCGTTAGTTATCTTTTTAGCAATTCATCTTTAATACTACAATTTTTAAACGATACTATAATGGTGAAAACACTATTAACAATTTAAGATTAAACTTTCATCTTATAATTATACATATTCATGACAGTCGAGAAATATTTCGTTTCTTTTTTCATAGAACCACAATCAAAAAGAAAATATGGAATAAGAACGATTGAAGATTTAATAAAAAATTAGTGTAAATTTGAAGTGAAAGATAATTCAACTAAATTAAGAAAAGTTATGTAAATTATGTTTTTGTTTTTGCTTCTTGTGTAAATGTGTTTTAAACTAACATACTCGCAGATATCGTTTTAAATATTTCTTATATATAAATGTCAAATAATCTTCTCTTATCTATCTCATTCACATACTCGTAATTAGATCGCGACAATTCATAAGTCGAAAGGGAAGGATTTTACATCATAGCGGGCATAATATGTTTCCAACATGAGATGGCTGATATATTTGATTAAACTGATATTTCATCCGAGTTAATAGATCAGCATGAAAATAAAATTATGATTTCACTTGGTTCTTATTTAATTTCGTTGTAAAATATTCCGATTAAATTTCGCTTGTGATCACCTTTTTTTATGTTACAACTTAATAAACGATTAATATAATATTCTGTAAAAATTTTATGCCTGATTTTAGAAGTGTAATCGTTTAAAAACCATCATTTCAAGACAAGCCAAATGTTATCGTCTGTATGTAGATTGTTCGCATCTTTATTTAATTTATCAACTAAATAAACATCAAATTCATGTTATAAGAGATCCCTGGTCATTGAGGATTGTTTTGAATAATAATAAGGGTTAACCACAAGTCCAAGGTATGAGACCCAAAAGTTAGATCTATCAATTATTGATGCCTAATATTACATGTTGTTTAGTTATTCTTAGTTCATTTAAATTATCTAGGTATATGTATAGTAAACATTAAATTTTCGCATTTCCAGATTATATCTTGCAGCCATATTACTTTAAAATTTGTTTCTTCATATTGATAGAATATAAAAAGGGAAATGAAAATATGGGTGGACAAATAAACATAAAAACACTTCAAATCCTATATAATTCTTTGAAGTTATATAAAATAGATAACATAACTATGCCTTTATCAGTGCCTAGCCTTTGAATTACTTATGCTTAAGCTTATCTACTTGTTGTGAGAGTACATTTATTTAATTGTCTAAAAACCGACATACTATATTATATTTATATTTCTACTTTACTTTTTCACGGTTTGATCCTTACAAACGAAAATAAAAATAATTTTAGCGGTTTTAGAAGATGCGATCAATTTTACTGCATTGTGTGGTATGGATTTTTACGTCTTTAAAAATGTCATTCGATTTAGATTTAAACGATCAGAAGCACATTAAAATGAAACGTAGCGCAAAAAAAAGGAGGAGAAAACATCCGTCGAATCAAAGTTCAGTCGATGTTGTGTGTCAATGCAAAATTGTAGCGAGAAGTAAAATGCGAAATTTATATGAAGAAAGAAAATTAGCGAACTCAGACTACGGAGCCAAGAAGTCAAAAACAATCCCTTGCAACTTTAGGAAAACAATTAGATATAGAGACGGGAATCAGTTAAACTTATTTGAACGATCTAAAGTAAATTATTTCACAAGAAGGGTTGTATACTACTAACTGTGGAAAAATTGAATCTACAGCACATAAATGACAAAGATATGCACTCACATGGTAAGTGGCTTGGTGGATTTCAAGCAGCGCGACAAAACTTTTGAGAAAACTCTCTATAAAAACTCGAATACAAATAAAATGTAACATCTGGAAATCGATTGGATGAGATTATGGCAAGGGTTGAAGCAGCTTGATATTCCGCGTTTCTCGATTTGAGATTCACTTCCTCCTTCCACAGTCTAATTAGCATTTCATCCTAATTCGAGCCCTTTGTTATGTGATGACCGAAAATTGGTGACAATTGAGATCAATTAAATAAAATTCTACGTGCTGCAATTTTGCGCTGAGCACTATGCACTGGATCGCCAATATGGATTGCGCAAGTACTTGGCGGTCATTGCAATCACCTTCACGTATTAGCGAATTACGCGTAACTTATTACCCTTTTGCCAAATATACGTGATAGTTTTAAATTTGACGACACAACTCACTATTCATGCGTACATACATACGTAAGTATATTCCCTCGTAGGTGTCATTGGCCTTACTCCTTACTTGCTCTAATCACGCCCAATTGCTCTAATTGATGAGTAATAAAAGGAAGTAACTGAAAGTCAGTTGTATAGATTCCACTTTGTTTTGCATTCTTTACGTAATTTCGCCTCCAATGTTGTCGTTTAAATTGAAACCCTTGCTTAAACTTTGAAAATTAGTTTTTCATCACCCCTAGGACCGCGCCAAGTCGCTACCGCCACCCACCATGACACCATTTACCTTTTTCCCCATGTGGCTGTCAAGCTCAACCGGTTGTCACCTCGGACAAAACAGAGGTGTGTGGAATGGCACGCCATATGGCGACAATGTGCCTCTCCAGTTGTCGCCAGTGGCATAGTTTTCTCGATGGCCACGGTGGAGGGGCATTTCCAGATGGCTATGTCTCGAAATGTGCCGGGGTTTGGATTAATTCTATATTTCGAATATTTATATCCACAGATCTAAATATTTGGACAGAAAAAAAATATTTTCTGCGCAACGATATCCGCACGACAGATGAAGTCCGCTGGCACTTCGAGGACATATCCATCTGGCCGGTTGCAAGGGTTCGGGATCGGAGTCACTTCGATTCCCGGGCGTAGGCGTCACATTACAACTGTCCAACGTGGCAATGGGCAACTCGAGATGAGCAAAAATTCAAATCTTATTTGCCAAAAGGTAAACAATTGCCATCCTCGAGTTTTTTTCCAAATGTCTTTGAACAGTACTTATTTTGATGATTTTTATTGCTAAACCATTGTTCTTTCGCTAAAAAGTTGAGAAAATGATCTCATTATCTAGATCTCCAATGTATCGGCACTCGAAAAGTTGATATGAAGAGTACAACGCTCCATCCACCCAGCTACGTTACGTTTTGATTTGAAACCAGTATGGATCATATCTGAACGGGCTTATATAGCTCGTTCGAAGAATCACTTGAAACAATCTCGTTGTCACTAACGGAATTCGAAGCAGGGACTTCGGCTTACACAGCGAATACTCTGACCACTACACTACGCAGACTACGGGTTGTCAGTTACTTTACGCAGACGCGGATTATTAGAGTTACTTTACTTAAATCTCATTGAAATTATGAGATTTTCGTAGATTATAACCGATCCGCAAAAAATGTTGAAAAATTTCTTTCAAATATTAATCTATAAGCCTAAACAGACTTGTGATATAGAAGGAAACCTGGTATCAGTATACCAGGTAACCGTGACACACATGCAAATTTAGTATAAAGCTGTTTTGAACGGACTAGTGAAGTCACATGTCAAAATAAAATAGCAGAAAATGATAAATTTATCTGATTCCTAGCTATATTTTTCGAACAGGTCAGCACCAATAATTATTAAACTTGCATCAAAATGAATCAATACTGGCAAAAAATCTATTAATTATATTTAATACAGAGAGAGTTCATATATATTGGAAATTTATCTCGGCCTCGAGTCTAGGTTTCTAGATTTCAGAACGTGATATACTAGGTTTAATGTAGTAAACTAGGTTTGTGTATCGCATATCTGTCTATGCTTTCTTCCATTTTTTCAAAATTTAATATGATTAATTAGCTAAACAATAATCTGCGTGGTGTTGTAGTTAGAATACTGGTTGTGTTAGTCGAATGTCCCTGGTTCGAATACTATTGGTGGCAACGAGATTTGTTTCGAGTGACTCTTCAGACGGACTATAAGACAAAGGACAAAAGCGTGTTACTGGCTATATCACCTTCTGAGTGCTGGTATATTCGATTAAAATAATGAGATGCTCATCTAAGCGAAGCCCGAAAGGGTTTGTAGTGCTAAAGCACAAAAAAATTTAGCTTAACAATATTACTTGAAACAGACTCGTGCCATAAAACTATATACAATATATATTGAATTATTTGTAATGTAAATCTAACCTAAAATAATTAACGAACGCATACATTCTCTCGTGCAATTTTTCCTTTTATTATGTTACATGCGGCAAATATGTTGAAGTATACATCCGATTCAAATAGTCTCATTATACGCTTCGGCAATCAATTTTTCATCCAACTTAGTTGGCGACGCAAACGTTTGCTTTTGCCTCTCCATTCCTTATCACATGCAAGCGTCACATGTTACCGTATCATACAAAAATGAACAAATTGCGCAAAAGCAGTGGAATGATACAAATGATAAGTCATAGGGCTACGTCTGGCATTCGTTGTGTACAGACGTGTTTTTAAATCGCTCCTGTCAAAAGTTTTCAAAAATTTTATTAATTTTTAAAAACGTCAGTCCAAAGTTAATTTTTATTAGGAAAATCTTATATCGTCAAAGTAATCGATCCAAGCACTTTATATCCAATATTTTTTTACTTCGATATGTAAAGAAAAGCGAAGAATCTACAGGCAACTTAGGGACCGCTAATATGGCGGAGCCCGACAGCGCGCCACCGTTAGGGCGACATAGAGAAACGTCAAATACGAAACTGGCGGCAATCAACAAAAGAAAAGATAATTAAAAAAGCTCCGCAGATGGCAGATGGAAGCTACAAATAATAGCAGATAATGAACAAATAATCAAACTACAAAAAGAAAATTATGAACTAAGGCTAGAGATACAGTCCCTCAAAAATCTAATCAAGAAAGAGATGACGCCTGAAAAGCTACAGCCGCGAAATCAAGTGTAACAGGAAACGAAGGCGAAGAAAAGTGTGAAATAAGCGATCCCGAAAGAAATTCTAAGCACTGGTGGCACTAACGATATTCAAAACTATTCGGCAGCGCTGGATGGATTAACAGGAGAAATGGAAGTTTAAGAAATTGTCGAAGGTAATTCTCAATATTTAAACAATAAAAATAAGCAGAAGAAACCAGCTCCCAGTTCTGCTGGTTCCTCTGAAAAAGCCATCAACAAGGCAAAAAAAGTTCAGCCAATTAATGTATTCGGACACTGCAGAAGAGATGTGGTTCGGTTATTTGCAGCCGAAAATAAATTAAGCAATTTCGAAATCAAAAGGATTAATGTTGAAAAATTAACTTAAAGATGCGTTGAATTCTGAAGAGGTTCCACACTTCACTTATACCCCAAAATGCGAATCAGACCTTTTTGTTGAAGGGTTTCGACGGCGGAGAGGATACGGTCGATCTTCTTCAGGTGCTCAAGGAAGCTTCATCAGATAATTCATTCCTGTCAAAATCTTTGCAATGAGAAAATGGACTGTCGAAACGAAGAATTTAAAACTTGACCTAGTACAAATTTTTAATAAAAGCAGTCCAAGTGCCCTTCAACAAATAAGGCATTTGAACTTTAGAGTAGTGAGGTGAAAACGCCTCCAGAAACGGGAATTTAACCAGTGTTACTGGTGGCAACGATTTTGTCATTCGGTTGCCAACTGCCCAACGGACTATCGGTGCGTGAAATACAATAAAGTTTGAGAGCGAATTGGCTCAGACGGAGCCAAAAAAAAATTATAGACAAGGCTGTAAATAATGGAAGTGGCAACAATAAGCTGCTTCTTAAAATTTACCATCAACTTAATTCTTTATCGGAGAGAATAAACAAGATTCAAAAATTAACTTTGTATTTCGGCGTTTAGGTTTTTCAAATGTCAAAATAACTTCCCATCCAGTCACACTGACATGGATAGGCTTCGTCTCATCTCAATCAACGTCAACTCCATTGTTACTCTACATCGACGTGACTATCTCTTTGAAAATTGTCAAGCAGAAGCCTGACATTATGCTTCTCACTGAAACTCACCTCAATTTATGACACTCCATGACATTCAAGGATTTTTAGTTCGAAAGAAACGACAGGGTAAACGATGACGGGAGAGGTGGCACCGAGATATTGGTTCGAAGACCCTATTGTTTCCGAAATATTGATAAAATCGAAACCAAAACTTTGAATTTCTTGATGTCCGTTATCAAAATTTCACTGTCAGGTTGTTTAAAATACTCGAATTGAACAGGTGGCATAATTAATATGTTCTTGCTGGTGACCTGAACGCCAAGCATACATCATGGCTGAACGCCAGCTATAATCCAAGAGGTGTATTCCTGAAATCGCGGATAACAGAGAACCAAATTGAATACAGGTGTAATATATATGGGTCGGAGTTCCCAACATACCCTAGGACAAATTCATATTTGGACCTTTGTATTGCTGATGCAAGACTTGAATTCAGCTCGAATAGTCTTCAACGGAAATTGCAAGTGCTTCCTTACGATAGCGACGATAACGGAATCTTTATGGAAATCAATCATCAAAAGGATGATCTCTTCCTCATTCTAGTTCAACATGAAAATCATCGATTGAATTTCAAAAGAAGTTGAATCGTGATTACCAGGAGCAAAGTCCTCCATTTGATGATGGCAACTCTTGCCCAATGGTACCTAATGACAGGAATTTAACTAACGATGAAGTAGATCTCTATTTGTCGAAGTTAGAGAAGCTGACATTGGGAACGATTGAGAAAGTAGTTCCCAAAATGAAACATCGAAACAATATGAAAGGATATGAAACACCAACCATCGCAAAGTTAAAAAGATTGAAAAGCCATCTACTTACACACGTCAACAATATTTATCGGCGATTTTTGGACAACCATCCCTCGTTGGCTTTGTTGAAATTACACCTGAAGAATCCGTTCATACTTCAGGAGTGGCATTATGCGTTTTCACGAAAGTGAATAGCTTATTCTGTAAGAAGTCTGGAGCGAAGGTACTGAATCTTGAATTCGCTAGTAATGAGATAAATCTTCTCGATAGGGCTGGTAGCAAAATTGATAGTACGACTCCGGATAGAAATCGAAACAGAATTGTATGTGATGGGTTGCAAAAACTGGCCCTGATTGAAATTCATTTTGAATTGGGCCATCTACGAAACCTTGAGAAAAGGAATCAAATACTTTCAGGGGTCCTTAAGGCAAAAGTTTCCAAGTTCAAATCAAGCCTGAACAGCGAGTCAATTTTTCATTTCAATGAATCATTAACATCTGACATCATACCGAGCATGAATCTTATTGATTATTTTGTCAGCTATGAAGACTTGTGTTTCATATTTGGTGGGATAAATAACAAGAGATCATGTGGTATTGACGGTATTCCAAATAAAGTTCTCCGACATTTGCCTGAAGAATTGAACAATTCATATTTCCCAAATGAGTGAAAAAAGGCCAAGGTATTTGCGATCGTGAAAAAAGGATAATAATTTTCGTGCCCTCAAAGCTGTCGCCCAATCAGTTTGCTGCCAAACGTCAGCAAGGTGTTTAAAGTGATACTAAACAAAGCATTAAACGTCCACATTTAGAAATATGAGTTGATGCCGATTTGCCAAACTGCTAAGTTGGTTTTCGTGCCAGACATTCGACCATACAAGCAATAATGGAAGTGACCTCAGACATCTGTTGGAGACTAAATAATAGAAAATATGTTGGAGCGTTTCTCATTGATATGGTCTTTAATACGGTGTGCCTGGTTGGAATAATTTTTAAACTCCTTCAGGACAGGTTCCCCAGACACCTTGTCGCCATGATGTGCAATATGTTGTACGCAAAAACATTTGCTATAACTGATGGAAATTTGACGACAATGCGCGACTTCTAGGTCTTAAATGGTCTACAGCAGGGAATAGTTACTGCACCTCTGCTTTTCTCAATATTCATTCGCAAGCTATTAAACGGGTTTGATTTTCACGTCTCGCCAACGCGATCATTGGTAGCATTTGCTGATGATCTGATAATTTATATGGCAGACAGAAAAGCGCCAATAGTTTAGAGCAATTTTCAAAAAATGTTTAATGATCTGCAGCTCTACACCAGCGACTGGCGAATGAAAATCAATGCGCACAAGTGCGAAACAATTTTGTTCGGACAACGCTGTAGTGGGCCAGTCATGACCTGAACCGTAATTGGAAAGATTTCCACATTAAGGCTGGCGCGAGTAGTTCAGAACGGGTTCCACATAAATCTTGTGTTCGAAACCCCAGTGTTCGAAACTCCGGTGTTCATTTCGATCAGTATCTGTACTATACTGAACATATCAAAATCATACTCAATAAAGCACAAAAAGTAGTTATGTCCCTTCGACGGCTCTTTCATTCCAAATACATTGATCAAAGTTATCTGTTAAAAGACCGTGGTTGGACCAGTTTTGAACTATGGAAAGATTTAGAGTTTTCGAAAGGAAATTTCTTCGTGCATGTACTGGTTTGTATAGAAAGCCTGAGGCGGATTGTGTTTTCAATCTTCGTACATGTACTGGTTTATACAGAAGAAAGTGAAAGTGTGATGAGAGTCGATATCTTCATATTCAGACTTCTTCGGAATCATATCGCAAGATCTGTAACTATGAGCAAAAACTCCTGGATTTTACAGCCGTTTCACCATACGGACGGGTATATTGAGACTTGGTCTCGCTGATGGCTTCGTTCCTCACGTATTTGGATGTGAATCGATATGTTTTTGATTCTAACGGCGTCCCAATTATAAATCACATATATAGACGGGCCACCGATAAAAAGATAAAATATCCTCCAAATTTGAGTTCACGAGACCAACAATTCTAATGGAGATACTCATTTGCTAGATTCGTTGAGGCTGGTCGAGCTGGGACGGAGTAAGGTAGGTATTGTAAGCTTAATGACAATGTCTAAATTATACGTGGTTATTTATTTTTTTTGTGTGTTTCGATACTTAGTTTTGAGTTTCAGTTCATTGTTGCTACATTTTGTGCTGTTGTTATTTGTTTATGTTAAAAATTAGGGATAGGTTTCAATATTTAGGATAGGTATATGTTATGTTTATTATATTAGGTTTAGAGACCAGGTTTAACGTTTAGGTTAGGAATATTGTGATAGCATTTTATTAGTATAGGATAAATTTTTGGATTGAATTTGATAAGAATTAGGTACTAATAGATGTACGATAAAAGTTCACCATTTTGTTGATATTGTTACATGTACAAATAATTACATGTACAAATAATTCTGCGAGCTGCTGTCGCCATTGTTTTCATAATCAACGTCAACAATTGAATTTACTCGAACCCTCGAGAACCCAACAAGCATGATCAACATCTGCAAGTGACGTCACTCCATTCATTAATTTGCTCGAATCTACCAGGTACCTCTCGGTAGAACATTCGATAATGTACGAGAAATGGGTGAATAGGTAGAGACCCTATATAAAGGCGAGCTGAATGAATGGGGGGATTGATTCATTACAACCGCGATAGAAAACTGCGACATAGTGGAACGCGAAGTAAAGACGATTGATTGTTTGAGTGCGAAGTGATTTAGAAGACAATTGCGATAAGAAATTTATGGACAAGTGTTAGATTTTTTTCATAGTGAAAATTAAAATTAGTGAAAGTGTTAAATTGTTTATTGTGCATTTTTGTAATTAAATAAATTCTTTTAACTTAAATTAAAAGACATTGCGTTTTCACTTTCCCGGAACATTAAAATTATTGGCCGCGAACCGAAAACACGCGACAGTGGTGTCAAGAAGCGCGAAAGAAAAATTTTGAAAGTGAATATTTGAACATTTTTATAGTGCACAATAGGAAAATTTAAAGAAACATTAAAAATGCCACGAAGCTTAAACTTAAAAATTAATGAATTGACCATGTCGGAGCTTAAGGAAGAGTTGGAACAGCGAAACCTGGCTACGCAAGGTACAAAGGCCACACTGATTGCACGCTTGCGTGACGCAATTGAATCGGAAGGCGCGTATCTGGATTCCGGTGAGCCCTCAGATGAAGAAAAAGGCGCAGAAGGTGGTGAAGCAGAAACAAAAAAAATACAAAGGAACCAGAAAATGCGCTGATGCAAATGTTAATGCTGATGCAGCAAGAGCAGCGACAACAGTCATCCAATTTAACCACGAAGCTAGATGAGCAATCAGCGAAGTTAAATGAACAAACAACGAAGCTAAATGAACAATCAGCGAAGCTAGACCAACAAGCGATCGAAATCAAAGCAGACATCAAGGCAGACATCACACAGAAGCTGGAGAAACAGTCAACCGAAATAAAAGCGGAGCTCGGTAGTCTCAACAAACAAATTAAAGGCGTCGAGGAAAAGGTTGACCAGGTCGAGGAAAAGGTTTACCAGGTCGAGGAAAAGGTCAGCCAGGTCGAGGAGAGAATGAACCATGAGATGGAAAAAGTGAAAAAAGAATTGGAAGCTGCGAAGGCAGTAGCAACCACTTCACCAGCCCCGCTTATAACCGCAGCGCAAAGCACATCCAGAATTGTGCAAGCACCAATATTCGATGGGCAAACGGTCTGGAGTATTTATAAAATCCAGTTTGAAGCAGCCGCTAGGATAAATCACTGGAATGAGCAGGAACGAGCAACTGCGTTAATTCTTGCTCTAAGAGGCCCAGCTGCCGAGCTTTTGCAGACTATCCCCGTTGAGCTGCATTCAAACCCGGTTGCTATAATGAAGCGTTACGGAGACGATCATCTGAAGCAGATTTACCGGGCACAGCTACGGCATCGGATGCAGAAGTCTGGCGAAACCTTGCAGCAGCTAGCACAAGACATTGAGCGACTGGCACTTTTGGCTTACCCAGCGTACGACCCAGAACATCGAGATGACGTAGCAGCAGAAGCATTCATCAGCGCCTTAAAGGACAAGGAATTGCAACAAGCCGTGCGGTTAGCTCAAAAGCAAACAGTCAAGGATGCATTGGCTTATAGTTTAAATTTTGAGGCAGCCAAAAATGTGACCCGTACCACTGCCCGGGTTCGCGAGGTACTGGCAGATAATTGCAGGTGTGAGCGCGTGGGAATTGAGCGAGAGCTGCAGGTGAATGGTGCGCCTAGATGCTGGAATTGCGGGGAAAAAGGGCACCTGCAAAGAGACTGCAAGAAGGGAAGAAGACCGAGCTATTGTCCAGGGTGGTGGAGATCCAGACCGTGCCAGGAGCCTAGAATGGAGGCCCATCAAACTGCAAGGGCCAACTTCGTGGGGCGAACGTTGGCTAGGAGTATCGACATCCCCAGCACCGTGCCAAGGCAACATCGTGGAGAAGCAGACAGATGCCTTCCTGGTCAAGTTGATGAAGAACAATGCACCCTAACAAACGACACTGGTGCAACCCGATCGACGGTCCGACCAGACCTAGTGAGGCCCCAACTGCTTCACAAGGGCAGAGTTCATGGAATTGCTGACGCCCTATCTCGTCATCCATGTCCAGCTAACTGCAAGCATTGCCGACGGATTGAGGAAAAGGAACCGCCCGTTGATCTGCGACTGATAACGGCGGAATTCGATGAAGGTTGGTCATCGGAGGGGATTCGAAATGCCCAGCTAGCCGATGAAGACATCGGACCATTGCTCGTATGGAAGGAGACAACTGGGCGACCGGAGTGGAAGGACGTTTCGATGCATGGCGCAACCCTGAAAAGCTATTGGGCACAATGGAACTCCCTACAGGTGGAAGGTGGCGTACTCAAGCGGAAATGGGAAACGGCGGATGGCAGCTCCTATAGGATGCAAACTATACTACCCAAAAGCCGAATCCACGATGTGTTTAAGGAAATGCATGAAGGATCCTCGGGAGGCCACCTTGGTGTTAACAAGACCTTAGCGAAATTGCGGGAAAGGTTCTACTGGCTCCACGCTCGAGAAGACGTAGAGGACTGGTGTCGTAGATGCACAATTTGCGCTTCCGTCAAAGGCCCAAAGCGACGACTGAGAGGACAAATGCAAACCTATAACGTGGGGGTACCGTTTGAAAGGATTGCTGTTGACATCGCAGGACCCTTTCCTGAATCTGAATGGGGAAATCGATACACGCTGGTTGTAGCCGATTATTTCAGCAAGTGGCCCGAGGTCTACCCCATTCCCAACCAGGAAGCAACTACTGTAGCTGAACAGCTAGTGTTAAATTGGGTCAGTAGGTACGGCGTACCTGGCGAACTACATTCGGACCAAGGCCGAAACTTTGAGTCACTAGTTTTTGGCGAAATGTGCGAGCTGCTCGGAATACGGAAAACGAGGACAACACCGCTGCATCCCCAATCCGATGGAATGGTCGAACGGTTCAACGGCACGCTCAATAAACATCTGGCCAAGATGGTTGACGAGAACCAAAGGGACTGGGACCGACATATCCCACTATTTTTGATGGCGTACAGAGCTGCCGAACATGCATCGACGGGCCAAGCCCCAGCCAAAGTCATTTTTGGAAAGACTATTCGTTTGCCAGCCGATATAAATTTCGGAACACCCCCTGAGAAACCCCAAACGGTCTCGGAGTACGCAAGTGATCTAAGACAACGGTTGAACCAGATACATCGGACAGTGCGAAAACACCTCGAATCGGCTACTGACCGCATGAAGACCAGGCATGATCTAAAGGCTAATTCTACTGGGTTCCAGCAAGATGACTTGGTGTGGCTTTATAACCCGCAACGGCGAAAGGGTAGGTCTCCAAAGTTGCAACATAATTGGGAGGGACCATACCGAGTTACAAAGCAAATCAACGACGTCGTATACCGAATACAGGAACATCGTAAGCCGAGAGCTAAAATGAAAATCGTGCATCTGGACCGTCTTGCCCCATATTACACCCAGGGAGAATTGACTACAAATAGCGACAGATCTTTTCGGGGCGAAAAGAACTGAGGTGGGGGCAGTGTTACATGTACAAATAATTACATGTACAAATAATTCTGCGAGCTGCTGTCGCAATTGTTTTCATAATCAACGTCAACAATTGAATTTACTCGAACCCACGAGAACCCAACAAGCATGATCAACATCTGCAAGTGACGTCACTCCATTCATTAATTTGCTCGAATCTACCAGGTACCTCTCGGTAGAACATTCGATAATGTACGAGAAATGGGTGAATAGGTAGAGACCCTATATAAAGGCGAGCTGAATGAATGGGGGGATTGATTCATTACAACCGCGATAGAAAACTGCGACATAGTGGAACGCGAAGTAAAGACGATTGATTGTTTGAGTGCGAAGTGATTTAGAAGACAATTGCGATAAGAAATTTATGGACAAGTGTTAAGATTTTTTTCATAGTGAAAATTAAAATTAGTGAAAGTGTTAAATTGTTTATTGTGCATTTTTGTAATTAAATAAATTCTTTTAACTTAAATTAAAAGACATTGCGTTTTCACTTTCTCGGAACATTAAAATTATTGGCCGCGAACCGAAAACACGCGACAATATTATAATTGATTTTTGAATAGAGTTCGTTGGTTTTCCTTTCTCCTTTTTTCAATTAAATCATAAAATATGCAACAATTTTAACTAAATTGAATTTGATATTGATGTTTTGATTAAGTTTTTGATCAATAATGTTTAAATTTAGAGAGCTATTTGAGCCATTAAGTTTATGCATTTTGGTTTGGAATTTGCTTCATATTCTTTCAAAGTTTATAACGACTAGTAATGAATAAAGCGCTTTTGACTTTGACTTTAATAACTTCGAGGTGATGCGATAACTCACTCATAAAAGCTCATTTTGCCAAACTTTCTTTCACATCTTCATTTTTCGTAGTATGCAAGCTTTAAATTGTATCAAACAACATCACATGCATACGAATGGTGGTACAAATGAGATTTTCGAGGTATGTGACATGTCTCTCATGATGTCTGGGACATACGAGGTGCACCAGGTGTGAGTTCGCAATACTATTTCTTATACAATACCTGAGACTTACTGAATACTCAATCGGAACGTGGTTTTAATTAAAATAAGAGTGGAGACAAAGATGTAAGCTGAAAGCTTCTACAGCAAAAATAACATTTAGGAACGAAATTTCACAACAAAAAGTTCCAACGTAATTTTAAAAAGTTTAATTCTAAATCTTAATAAATAACTCGCTGAGAGAGTTTAGCTTATTGTTAACAGCTTTGATATCATACATCTAAACAGTAAAGCATATAATAATAATAAGTAAGACATATTTTCACTATTCATTGATTTGTAAAGAAAAAGTATTACAGGATTTTACACATCGGATCAGAAGGTAAAACAGGTTCGAACCCAAACGGAAAGCTGATTTTACGGGATAGGTACAGATCAACGCTTATGAAATAACAAATAATATTAAATTAAAAAGACAACTCCATCAGCTAACATAATTTGATTTTCTTCTGTCATGTGCTCAATAGCAGCACTCACTTCATCATTCGTAAATGCCTCTGTATTCTTTGAATTGACGTATTCCACCAATTTGTCAAGTGGGCAGCTTTGATCTCTAATTTCCCGGAAACAGCTGTTGGTTGCAGATTTAAAAGCGTCCAGTCGTTGGGATGTTATTTCTGCTTTTTTGGAGGGTCTGCTAGGCTCTTCTACAGTGGATGCAGGTTCATCTTCATGCATTGATTGGTCCTTATCCTTGTGGCTACGAGTTTTTGGAGTGCTTTGAGTATCCGTGGAAACAGTGTCATCCAAAACACGATGCCGTTTGGTTGTCGATGAAATATCTGATGAGGAATCTGGCATAGCATCATCTTTACTACTTGCGTCATCACCGACACTGCGTTTACGCTTCTTCTTCTCTAACACTGTTTTGAAATATGCAAACTGTACCAGTTCAATCGCTAGTTCAGCATCATTTGCAGTAACTGTATTCGATAATCTAGCTTTTGCATGTGCTGTAGCTAACCGAATCAGTGTTTCTAATGTTCTCACTGTCACAGGTTGTGTCCGAGCGACATTTGATTCAACAATTTCCTGTGTACGCAGCCTTGAATATTCATTAGCAATTACCTCACAAGCGCGTTCCGTTAGTTTAGGTTTCAAGCATTTTGCAATGTGGATGTATTTTCGCATGAATTCAATTGATAATACTTTCTCATCTTTTGACCGAGTTCTTTTATGAAGTGATGCATCATATCGTTCAAAAACTGTCATTTCTTGTTTATCCTGGAAAATAAAACAATTTGATGAAGACTATTTGGTATAAATTATATCCACCTTACCTTTATATTTTCCCCAACTTCAAAGTTATCTTGATAACCATTCCCAGTTGTAGAAACTTCTCCATCTTGCTCCAACGGATTTCTGTAAAGGAAACAATAATTTTAAACCGAGCCAAGAATTGGTTTGGTTATCATTCATAGCAATTGAACTAACGTTCCGCTTTTCACCTGTTAGCACAAGGCAAAAATAACCAACTCAACGCAATCATAAATTTAAAGAAAATGAAAAAACAGCCAGGAGATTCCGGAAAATATCCCACATACCGAAATTCGCTGAATTTGAAATTGAAGCTTAAATTGAATAGTACGTGTTGTGAATAATTTATTAATTCATCTCAAGGCTGTCAAAAGCTACCAGATACACTCATTTCCCATTTCATGTGAATGTTAACATATCCCTGAAAATCTGCAAATGGATTTAATAGACCTCCACTGCAATAATGAATTGAAAGAAATTTTTTCGTCCAAAAATTGATGTTTATAAAAAAATACATCACATCCGACAAATTTTCGAATTTAAGGTATTTCGCTCCACGAATCATTCTTCTTCGTAGCACTACAGCCCCTCTAGGGCCTTCGCTTCCTGCAAATAGCGTCTTCAACTGTCTCGGTCCATTGACCTCGTCCTCCAATTTGGAAATCCGAGCAGCGATGAACTGTCTTCGTCGACCGAGTCAGACCAGCGTTTCCTCGGTTTCCCCACTGGTCTCCGGCTTTCAGTTCTCCCAACGATACCTTTTTGGGTATAAGTTGTTCGTTCATACGATTCATGAGGCCATTGCAGCTTCCGCAGCCTTACAATCGTTAGGACTTCCAGTTTGTTAAAAATTGGTTGTAATCAAAACCTTGAATCATCAGTGCTTTTGTTTCCAGATATGTTTGTGAGACATCATTTTTTTTCAAAAATGAAATTTGCAAACACAATTTACAGAACCAGCTAAGGTGTGCAACGACAAACACTGTCGTTGATTTTGAAAAACTAAGTCTAAGAAATGAAAAACAAATATTTCATTGATTGAGAGCTTTTTATGAAGTGCGGCCCGCGGTAATGTCATGCAGTGCCAAGGTGGCCCGTGAACCCATTTGAGTTGGCGAGGCCTGGTTTAACCCGTTCCACTCGAGACCGTTTTCACGTGAACTAATTAGCAACTCGAAACGTTTTGTAACGCTTTTAGTGAATGATTACCGCGCATCGAATTTCCGCACCAAATAAAGTGGTGAGCGAGTCACCTCTTGAGTTGCGGCAGTAGATAATGTGATGAGCGCGTCACCTCTCGAGTTCAAAGGGTTAAGTTACAAAGTAGGTACATGGAACGACAGTCTAAACAACAACATTCCGACAAAAAAGCAATAACGCCTGAATGTAACCAAAACATCATCGCGCTGTAATAAACGAAAAGAATAATATCGCCTGAAAATAAAGAAATAGTTATCGACCCGTGATAAAATGAAAAGAACGAATATGTCTGAAAGTAACGCTATCGCGACGCCATAAAAAAAACTTTCAGCAACGGTGCTCGTTGCGGTTCCAAAGTTACGCGTTAGATCTTGATTTTAGAAGGTTCCGAGAAAATAACTTTCCAAAATATCGTTACCGAAATAACGTCTATCTTTAGATGATTATATTTGCAATACTAAAGCAATTATCATTTCAGAGCGAAACTCTTGAGACACAAAAAAACTGACAGACAGGTCATGAGTTTAATGTACTTCCCATTCTAAGGTCCACAGTTGTGCACAGGCAAAATAAACTCCGCATCTGCAGAACACTAATCAAACCTGTGCTGTTATATGGAAGTGAAACATGGACCCTGACGGGCGAATCCGAAAAGGCAGTGGATATATTTGAACGCAAAGTGCTCCGGAAAATCTGCGGCCCAGTGAAACAAGGAATGGAGTGGAGACTTCGTTACAACAATGAGCTGTATGAACTATAGGGTTTTGCATTAGGGACATAACAATTTCGTATCTTTATATGAACGCACCCTTAAACTCTTTTAATGAACTGTCAATGTCAAAACATTAGTTAAAGCCAACATTTTTATCATGGTAAAGCTCACAAACCAGCAACGTTTGGAAATTATTAAAAATTACTTTTATTATTGTCGAAAAATCATCTTCGGCGATGAAGCTCATTCGGGCTCAATGACAAAATATGCGTTATTGGTCAGCAACAAGCCCACATGCGCTTCTTGAGGCACCATTGCATCTGCAAAAAATTAATGTTTGGTGCGTTTTTCATGACGGAGGTTTTATTGGGCCGTATTTTTTCATGGATGAATATAACCGTCATGTTACCGTCAACGGAGAGCGCTATCGTGTTATGTTGGAAGATTATTTGTGGCCAGAATTGGATGAACTTGACATCAACGATATGTGGTTTCAACAAGACGGTGCCACTAGCCACGCAGCACCCCTCACAATCGATTTATTGAAATTTATTTATTTGTTGTTACATCCTTAATTGAAAACCCGTTATTTGACGATCTGTTTCCTCTTGCGTAAAGTTATGTAAATTGCAATGGGCGGGCCACGTAGAAAGAATGGAAGAAAACCGGCTACCCCAAAAAACATTAAAGTGTAGAGCACAAGGTAGACGTCCAGCGGGAAGACCGAGGACTCGATTGGAAGACAGGATACAAGCTGACAGCAGATCCTTTTTGAGAGTGAATAACTGGCGGACAAGGTCGCGAAACCGTGATGATTGAAGCAGATTAATCCTGGAGGCCAAGACCCGGCTTGGGCTGTCGGGCCATAGATGATGATGATTATAAGTAGTAACAATACCAAATGTAGCTAAAACCACATTTATAAGTTACAGGATATTTTTTCGGAGATTAGATCGCCCACAACTGCCCAAAAACCAAATAACTTCACCATATATATCTCAATGAACAACCTTGTGTTTGGTATTACAAGGAACGAAGTTGATGAGTTGGAATTTTGGTTTGCCCATAAAGTGGCAGAATACAAGGAAAACACCCAACGGACATACATCATAGACAGAGCCAAAAATGTTTTTGGTGCTGGAGGTGCCTTTATAAACCTGAACAACAGTCATTATCTAGAATTAATCTAGGTAGCTCTGTACCTATATTGAATACTGAACTACAAGCCATTCGTGCTGCCCTGGAGGAGAAACTGATTCCAACGATAACTGAGATAAATATCTTGACGGACTCCAGACAGGTCTTAAGCAATATTAATAACAAACACCACAAGCAGGTGGTATACGACTATTGGAAAATTATGAATAGCAGCCTTGACCTAAATATAAATTCATTTGGATACCTGCCCATACTGGAATAACGGTGTCGGATGAAGTAGATAAAGGAGCTAAAAATGGAATTACCTCCGGCAGATTGCTATATTTACAACAGAAGAAATCTATCTCAAGTTTGAGAAAAGGATTTAGGCAGACACTAGAAACAGAACAGCAAAGGAAGGAAAAGATATAGAATAGTATGCATGACAGAAAGCGCACTACTTCAACACCTGGTTTACACACACATGAATGGCAAAGCTGCCAAACAAATCAACTGACTCCTTTTAAACGGATCCTATAATAAAGTTAGATTGAAAAAAAGTACAACTAACAAACTCTGAGGATTACCTATATTGTGGAAACACAGAAGAACTGAGTCACAAAATCTTTTATGATTAATTTCATCTTTTTTAATAAATTTTGTGGTCTTACAAACATTGGAGACATCTGACTGAAAAATCACTTTGAGCTTTTAGAGAACTCTGGCTACTTGGAATTATCAGGTATCAAGACGTGAAGTGTAACTTGGTTTGGTTTTCAAATACTTTCTTTTATAGTCAATAATTTTGTTTATTTGATATCCGCAGGCCAATCCTCTTTTTTCTTTAAAAGCCGTCGGGCCTTGCTTAGTTGTGTGAGCAGACGCGTTTCGACTACTTTGAGTCATCTTCAGTGTCTAAAGGATGTGTTGAAGGGAGCGACTTTATATAGTCGTAGGATGGGTAATTAGCGAATAGGTAATTAGCGGATGGGTAATAGTGGATGGGTAATGAGGTCAGGAAGTAAATTACTCAATTATACCAGGTAGGGGGATATTATGTTTTTGTTTTTTTGCTTGTTGGCTGTCCGTTTGTTCTGTTTCATCTCGTTTCCGTTTTCGTCTAAGAGTGTGGTCTAGGACTGAGAAAATTGCGTCGGAATTGGTAACAAGTTGTTCGTTGATAATGTCACCGTCTGTCTTTCTATGTTTATAAATTTCAAGCCTTTCTAGGATGTCAAGTCTCAGTCCTTTGTTTTGTTTGTGTAGCAATTTCATAGAGTTTGTCATAGCATCAGGCTCATGTGCGTTGTTTTGTAGGTGCGTCGCATAATTGGAGTCTGCCTTGTTGTATAAGAAAGATCGTAGGTGCTCTTTGTATCTTGTCGTTAGTTTTCGTGTTGTCCTTCCTATATATACCATGTCGCAGTCCTTGCATGTCAGTTTGTATATGCCGCTGCCTTCGTATATCGATGTGTCATTCAGTTTTGGCTTCAGTTTGTTTCCAATGTTGTTGTTCGTTTTGAATGCAGTTTGCAATTTGTATTTCCTAAGGAAGTTTGATAGTTTGTATGTCTCTTTGCCTACGTATGTTAACGATACCCACTGTTGGTCGTTCTTATGAGTTTCCGTCGGTTGGCGTTCCTGTTTTTGTTTGTACTGTGTGACTAGTTTGTCAATGTCGCATTGTTTGTATCCGTTATTATTAGCTATTCTGTAAATGTTGTTTAGTTCGTTGGAATAGTTAGTAGTAGTCATGGGGATGGAGTGAAGCCTCTGCACCATTGATCTGTACGCTGCTAGCTTATGTTGTGCGGGGTGGTTAGATGTTTCATGTATGGTATGATCAGTTGTGGTTGGTTTTCTGTATATTTTGTAGTCCAATCGTGTTTGTTCACGTGTCACAGTTAGGTCCATATAGTTGAGTTGTCCGTTTGTTTCTTTTTCCATAGTGAACTTTATATTCGGGTGAATTTCATTCATATAGGCAAGTAGTTCGTCTTGTTTATTTTCTTGTGAGTCGATAACAATGAAACAGTCATCCACATATCGTCTGTAAAATATTACATTGAATCTTTTGACAACTTTGGGTATAAAGACTTCTTCCAAAGATTGTAAGAATATTTCTGACATTATTGAGGACATTGGATGTCCCATACCCAGACCGTCTTTGGCAATGTATGTGTTGCTATTGAACTTAAAATAGTTCTGTTTGATTGTGGTCTTTATGAGATTGAGTATTTGATCTGTGAATCGTCGGCTGTTGTTGAATGAAAGTTTTTCTTTTAGTATGGCCAGTGTTTCATCGACAGGGATAGACGTATAGAGGTTGGTGATGTCTAATGATAAAAGTTGACAATTTTCAGTCAATTTTAAAGAAGTGGTAGAATTTGCTAGCTCGCGGCTGTTCTTTAATGCGTATTTGTCGTCAAAGTGCACGACATCAGCCATTATCGTTGCCAAGTACCGTGCTAATTGGTATGCAGGAGCTGGGCGGTAGTTGACAACAGGACGGATAGGAATATTGGGTTTGTGGAGCTTAGGTTGTGCTTTAAGGGGTGGTGTGTATGGATTTGGGTTTATGTAGCGTTGCTTAGTATTAGGAGGAATAATTAGTGGGGATTGTATAATGGCAGTACGTAAGTCCGCTTGGAACCTATTGGTGGGGTCTTTGTTTACCAGTTTGTAGCCGTTGGCGTTAATGAAGTCTATTGTTTTTTGTACATAGTCCGTTGTTTTTAGGATCACCGTTGTATGTCCTTTGTCAGCCTTCGTCACTGTTAGTAGGTTATCCGTTAGCTTTGTCTGAATGTGTCTTAATATCTTATGGTCTTCGTGGAAATCCGTTTTGTTTATGCTAGTGCGTATTTTTTGTAGTATGTCTACTGCAGTATGCCTTGCATGTGTCTGTTGTTCCTGTGGCAGTTTGTTAATGGCTAGTTCAGTGTCGATTACTAGTTGTTCTAGGTCTTTGTTGCGGTTTGTATTATGTAAGTTGTGTTTCAGTCCCTTATCTAACAGTTACATTGCTAATTACCCATCCTACGACTATATAAAGTCGCTCCCTTCAACACATCCTTTAGACACTGAAGATGACTCAAAGTAGTCGAAACGCGTCTGCTCACACAACTAAGCAAGGCCCGACGGCTTTTAAAGAAAAAAAAACTTTCTTTTATAATCAAGCAATTGTCCATCTTTGCGCAACAGGTTAACATAAAATAAGTCAATATCTTATAGTTAAAATAGATTAATATGGTTCAAAGGGACTTCATGTCATATGAAACATAGCCCAAACTAATGTAACTAATTTGTCTCTTGGTAAAAATCATTTCAGATCATAGGTACTATCCTTCTAACCTACTCCCCACATCCTATCAGGACACAGTGGAGACGCCCCCCCCCCCCTTTTACTTTTCTATTAACATCCTCCTTGCGTCGCCGAGGTGAGTATCGCCTTTTGACTAACATACGGTCGTCATTGCTGGCGCATGGGCTAAAGCTCTATAGTCTTGTTGTCACCATCGAGATTCCAAACCGGGGACCGCCGGTTTACGCAGCAAGACCCTTACTTATACACTACCCGGACTTTTTATTTTTAATATTGATTAGGAGAAATGCATGAAATATTATTTTTGAGATTTCGTCATCGAAATAACTGGTCAGATGCTAACTCTGTCTTCGATGGATTAACATGAGCTCAATTTAGATGCTAAGTTATGCTGATAACTTTTTAATTTTTATTTAAGTCAACTACGTTTAATTTTTGCACTTGTTAGCTAGTATATCGAATATAAATATTACGATCACTTGTGAGAGCCCTCTAGCGCTTATCAGACGACAGGTTATTAGCTGGGCTTACTGAGCCATCATAGCTAATACACGAACTACGTGAAAAGAATTCTATGTGAGGATGGAAAAACTTTTTATTAATTTTTATTTATTGAGAGAAATGCAGGAGAAATTATGTTTGCGATTCCGTCATCGAAGTTACTCATCAGATACTTACTCTGTCTTCGATGGATTGGCATGATCTCAATTTAGATGTTAAGTAGTGCTCATAGACCCAAAGAAGAATAATATAAAAGCCTTCAACGTCAAGCTTAAAAAATGTGCTAAAGAAAGAAACGACTGACCATCAACACCAAGATTCAACAAATAAACGAAGACATGACCCCACATGAAGTCAGATTAGCGCATGCCTCTATCAAACAACTAAGAGACGGCTTCAATCCACAAACAAATCTTTTCAAAAGTGTACAAGAAACAATCATAGGCAAACGAGTCGAAATTAAAAACAGATGGCTGCAATATTTGCAGAAGCTATTCACAGTGTCCCCAACAATGGCTGAAGCTGTGAACATTCCAGAAGCAGAGCAAGAGGTCCTAGTCTCACCACCAAGCAGAGACGAAGTACGAGTACAGACGAAGTACAGGCAACTGCTCCAGACCGGGGTCTCCATCTAAATAACCTTCTGAATCGACAAATATATAGAATATGGTTAGAAGAGCAGTTACCAGAGGACTGGTGGAAAAGTATGATCTGTCCTAAACACAAAAGAGGGATCAATTAAGGTGTGAAAATTATGGAGACATCACTCTATTGTGTACGTCTTATGAAGTGCTCTCCAAAATCAGAAAGAAAATTAAGGCCGTACTATGAAAGTATAATCGGAGAATATCAGGGAGGCTTTCGAAGTGGACGATCTACAATAGACCAAATATTCTCAGTTAAACAGGTGCTCGAAAAGTGCTGGGAATATAACATCGTTGTGCACCAACTCCTTGTAGACTTCAAACAAGCATACGACAGTGTTGACAGAAATGCGCTGTACAAAATAAAGCTTGATTTAGGCGTCTCAATAAAACTAGTCCGCATGGTCAAGGTCACAATGCTAAACACAGGCCAAGGTAAATGGTGAACTAACGGACACTTTAAGAATGGAATCAGGTTTAAAACAAGGGGATGGACTTGCCCCAATGCTCTTTAATATTGCGCTGGAACACGTCATCAGGAAGAGATCAGCTGAAACCTCGGGGACACTAAGTTCAAGGCCACACACAATTGGTAGCATATGCTGATGACGTCAATATTATGACACGTTCAATTTTAGATGTCAAAGGAGCATTTCTGAGTCTAGAATCTGAAGCAAACCGAATTGGCCTACGAGTTAATGAAACTAAAACTAAATTCATGATTCAAACGAGGAAGAAAACTCCAGTCTGACAAAATCTGACCGTAGGTGAATACAACCTTGAAAACGTGGTTAATTTTATCTACCTTGAAGCCAACCTGAATAGAAGAGGCATCGATAAAGACGAGATTGGACGCTCCGGAAAATTTCCGGCCCAGTGAAACAAGGAACAGAGTGGAGACTACGTTAGAAAGATGAATTGTATGCGGCTACCCAAAGAACATTAATGGGTAGAGCACAAGATAGACGTCCAGCGGGAAGACCGAGGACTCGATAGGAAAACACGATAGAAGCTGAAAGCAGATCCTTGTTGGGAGTAAACAACTAGCGGACAAGGCCGCAGAATCGTGATGACTGGAGGAGATTAATCCTGAAGGCCAAGGCCCGGATTGGTCTTTCGCGCCATAGATAATGATGATGATGAATGCTCATAAGTTATTAATTTTTTTTACGTCAATTACATTTAATTTTTGCATTTGTTTAGTTATATCGAATATAAATATTACGATCACTTGTGAGAGTCATCTAGCACTTATTAGGTGAGCCATCAAAGCCTATGCACGAACTACGTGAAAAGAATTCTATGTGAAAATGAAAGAAACTTTTTATTAATTTTTATCGATTGGGTGAAATGCATGAACAATTATTTTTGAGATTTCGTCTTCGGAGTTACTCATCAGATGCTAACTCTGTCTTCGATGGATTAGCATATTTATATTTGATATACAATAACTAGCAAATGCAAAAATTAATTGCAATTGACTAAAATAAAAATGAAAAAGTTATGACCATTACTTAACATCTAAATTGAGATCATGCTAATCTATCGAATACAGAGTTAGCATCTTTCGATGACGAAATCTCAAAAGTAATTTACCATATTTCTCCAAATAAATAAAAATTAATAAAAAGTTTTTTCCATCTTCACATAATATTAATTAAAAATTTTTTGACTGAACTAAATTTGTGGTTAATAAACTAAAAAATTGTTTCCCCTTTACTTTCTATTCTCTAGTATCTAGAGTTGATTTTTCTCCTTTCTTTATCCTTTTCTTCACCCGAAAACTCAGAGGTTGCCTTCATTTCACTGCACTTATTTGAGCCCTTCCCCGTTGCTCTCCATCCTGGCTAAACATGAGTTTGTTTGTGAACCAAATCAATTCAATGTTTCAAAGAAGACAAGTCACACCAATTTTAGAGATCAGCAATAAATAGAGGGTACTCATTAGTGTGTGCAGATAATTTTTTTAATTCAGAAACGTTCCGTGTCAATTATTCACTAAAAAAACCGTACTGAACTTCATTCCGGCTATCTGCCAAAATACTGGTACTATGAAGAAAACCACTTGAAATTCAGGTGCACAGTAGTCACAAAGGAGAAGTGTCCATGCGGACGTCCGGGAAAGGAATGAATATGAGAAGGTGATACCAATGGAAGGTGCACTACATATCTCATCAGTAATTTTGGACAGTGGCTTAATCGAGGGCATGAGCCTTGATTCAGCTGCTAAGCGATCATAGTTATTTTAACACTTACCTTGACAATGCTAGCGCATGCATCAGAATCCATTTTCTATAGTCAATCAAAGAAAAGTATATTTAAGGCATACCACTATATACTCGAACACCATATATTTAAAGTGTGAGTTTAACAGCAGAAATAACTGGTGTCCAGCACATGCAGGTGTTGACAATTTAGGTGAGGAAGACGAGCAGCTAAGAGGAGTGTACTGATTCAAGACGGCAAGGAAACACAAGAGGAGCAAGTATTCTTGAGAACATGCAGAATAAATGGAAGCAGAAAGCTGCTAAAATAATTATACCCTGCATTTGAATGAAAAAAAGACATTTTTAATTTTTTTATATATAACATCTCATTTAAAAGATGAAAGACGAATTGAACTTTAAAGTAATTAAGCGCTCGGCAAATAGAAGAGATAGAACCGGTTCATGAAGGTATTGCCAATGAAAATGCTATTAACCACCAAATTTACACATAGACCCGAAATTTACACAAGTTTCGAATACAGCACTATCAGGAGGGGGCTGGTCTTTTTAACACAAATATTTCTACTGACCTTTATAACGCCCGAAAAAATTATCTGTATATACTCGCATTTAAAACTTATTCCTTGTCGACTTAACTCCAATGTTTTGATGTTAATGTATACAATGTAGTGCGAGCTGAAGTTTCGACAGTATTGGATATCATATAGATGTGTTTGAGTGTTTCGAGAACAAAGAAAAAATTTTGTTGGTAACATGACTTCGAAAAGGTTTGTTTTAATAAACTTTCTTCATAAATTTGAAATATTTACGTGATTCATTTAGAAGGTAAATAGATTAGTGAAAAAATTAATCAGTAAAATGTAAGACTTTGATACTTCATGTGTGTGTTTTTCGTCGATAGAATACGTGGGCGTTAACACCCAGTAATAAAATCAACGGCTTAAGTTTATAGGTGCATTTTTACTTTTTACGAGGTGTGACAAGTAATGAGACTGATTTTATTGTCGCGCTTGTGGTAAACCTGCGACCTTGAAATTCCGTTCCTCTTCCCCGGCATCCTTCCCTTCTCTATTGATATATTTACAATCGCTCTAGCTTGTTTAGTTCGCCTGCTGTGTCGTGTTGAGTATAGAGGTGTGTTGGTGGTGTTCGTCACGAAAATGGAGAATCGAAATCAAGAGCAACGCGTCTCGATAAAATTTTGCGCCAGATAGGGCGAAACAGCTTCGGAAACGTACGCTAAAATTGTAAAAGTGCATGGGGATAGGGCTCTTAGTTGTGCCCAGGTATTTCGATGACATAAAGAGTTTAAGGAGGGGTGTGAAAGCGTGGAAGACGAGGCACGGAGCGGGAGACCAGTCGAAGTGCGGGCTAACTCGAATGCGCAGCGTGTGCGCGTCCTAATCCGTGAAGATCGGCGTTTAACAGTTCGAATTTTGGCCTCGGAACTGGGTATGAACCGTGAAACAGTCAGACAAATTTTAACCGATGATTTTGGGATGAAAAAGTTGTGCGCGAAGATGGTTCCGAAGAACCTATCTGAGGAGCAAAAAAAACATCGAATGACCGTCGCAGAAGCCTGTTGGGAACAAGTGGAAAACGATCCCACGCTGCTTGATCGAGTTATTACAGGCGATGAGAGCTGGTTTTTTCAACACGACCCGGAAACCAAACGCCAAAGCTCACAATGGTTGTCTCCGCACGCCCCCCCACCCGAAAAAAGCTCACACAAAAGCCGTGCAATCGTTCACAAAGAATTTGTTCCATCGGAGAAAACTGTAAATCAAGTCTACTATCGCCAAGTACTCGAAAGATTGTGAAAACGAGTCAACAGGGTGCGCCCAGAAATCGCTCGTAACTGGATTCATCACGACAACGCGCCGTGATACACGGCCCTCAGCGTGTCCCATTCCTTAGAACAAAATCGGTGGTCAAAGGAACCCATTTTGAGTCGATTACGGACATCCAGGCGGCCGTGACGAGGGTACTCGCGGGCGGAAACATCCCAGCCGAAGCGTTCGAGAAATGTTACGAAGCATTGAAAACGCGCTGGAATTGTTGTATAGCTGGGGACTACTTTAAATTAAGCCCACTTATGTCACTGATGTATTACTTCGATTTTTTCTTTGCACATGACTTCATTGAATTGTTAGTACATTACACCAACTTATATGTGGCTCAAAAAAATAACTTGGGTAATGTCACCCCGAATGAAATGAAATGTTTCCTCGGGATTGTTCATATACAGTGATACTTCGAAGATTTATGTACTGGTCGACCGATACCGAATTCAATATTGTCTGCAATGCTATGTCCAGAGATCGATTTACGTTTATTTTAACGCATATTCATTGCTGCGATAACACACTATTCAAACATCGAGTGATAAATTTGCTAAATTGAGGCCATTGTTTGGTTTGCTGAATAAGCGATTTCTAGACATGGCACCTTTCGAAGAAGGATACAGCGTTGTTGAAGCAATGGTCCCATATTATGGATGTTACAGTTGTTAGCAATTCATCAGAGGAAAAACAATCAGGTGGGATTACAAGCTTTGGGTAGGTGCTACAACATTTCGATATGTAACATGGTTCGATATCTATTGAGGACATTCTACAAGTATTCCATTAGCTTATAAAAATCTTGGGCTCGGAGCTAGTGTTGTTTTGCAGTTTGCAGTTTGCTGATGTATTACAAAATCATTATGGACGAGTACCATTCCATTTGTATTTTGAAAATTTCTTTCCATCGATAACCCTCCTTCATGAGTTGAGCAATACAGGACTGAAAGGAACAGGAACAATACGCGAAAATCTAACATCTAAATGCCCATTGCCTTCAAATAATCAATTCAAGAAAACGGTAAGAGATTCCTTGGCATTTAAATCCAGCTATGCCCAGCAAATACTAGTGTGCAAATGGAATGACAATTGTGTGGTCAATAGCATCAAATACTGACCAAATTGAACCTTTACAAAAAAAAAATCAAAAGATTTTCGCAAGAGCAGAAGCAGTACATCACAGTTGACCAACCTGCCATAATAAAAATGTATAACGAAAATATGGGTGGAGTTAACAGAGCTGATCAAAACATCTAACCGAAGTAAAAAATGGTATTTCAGCTTGTTTTGCCATTGTTTGGACATGGTAACTCATAATGCTTAGCAACTATATAAATACAACAATGGCACATATGAGTAGGGTAGTTGCAAGGACCTTATCGGAAACATTCAAAAAATGTGAGAAACGTGGCCCCTGTCCTACTCGAAGAAATTGTAGAGAAATCTCCCGCTACGACAGACTAGATCATCTTGTAGAGTACAAGGATACTAAACATAGATGTGTAGCTTATAAGAAAACAAATTTCACCTGTAGAAAGTGTAATGTTCATTTGCATCCAAAAATTTGTTTCATTTCTTATCATACTCAAACATGATATATTACATTTTGACACATTATTAGAGTGAATTATTTACTAAACTAAGTAACGTAAAAATTAAAAACTACTATTTTCCTATATTTACATGTTTTATTTCAATCCTAAACGAAGATCGAGCGTCACCTGCCACGGTAGTCAATATTACTACTGGGCGTTATAACACCCCGCCTTTTCTAGCTTTTCCAAAAGTCACATATTTTTTCCAATAATTTTTTTGACTCATTTGAGCTAAATGCAAGCACACATAAATCTTACGAAAATCTAGAGTGCAAAATAGTTTCAGTAATAACTGGGTTAAAACACATGACTTCTTTACTAGTAATTATATTGTAAAAGCATTTTATACGAGTATAGAGCCTTTTTCGATGTGAGAAATGTCTTATTAAAATTGTTTCTCCTCTGGACTCTATTCTGCTTTCAAAGAAACGAAGATTTTTGGCAATAATAAAAATAACAGTCGTAATTGATTGGGTACTTGTATAACAAACAAACCTCTAATTCATTAAAAAAACATACTCGATGGAGCAGTTTAGTAAAGGGAACATCCAAAAAAATGTACGTATTCACATAAACCCTGAGCAACGTTAAAGTTATATTTGCAGTTTTTACTTAACTCTACCAAAAAACAAAACCATAGATATCTATTGAAAGTGATTTTTTTTTTTAATTTAATAAACGCAATATTTTAATTTTTTAATAACATTTAGAAGACAATCTTGATGTGCTTGATCTGTTTAAGATTAGTATCATAAACACCATAAACAGCAAAAACAAGTAGAAATAGCAGCAGATTACTCCGATTTTGTAAACCAATTAGTAAATGAAACAACGTCTTGTACATATCAAAACTTACACCACATATAGATTCCATAAATCGAGTTATGTATTTCAATTCGCCACTATTTTGTTTTCAGTATGTTGACTCAAATGCTTCAGTAGTCATAATAGGATATTGTAGTAATCGAGCACTCGCCTAGACAAACTGCTCGAAAAACACCATTATACATCATCCAATTTTAATTGTAAATTTAAAAATAAAAATATTTAAATTTACAATTAAAATTCGATAATGGCAACCATATTGCAATGCAACTTAGTGAAGTGCATTGCGTTATCTCGCAATGGAAGTCTTCTGTTGTCTGCGAGAAGGCTTGCGGATCGAACTACCGATGCGACGGGGGAAGTCTTCTTGTTATCACCAGCCGGAACCGACGTTGCGAACTGTGCGTGCCGGCATGGAGTTTTAATTTTTCATACGAGAAGTATAGGCTTTGTCTCGAAGGACAACGTGTCGAATACCTTCTCGACTTTCCGTGTGCCTCGGTCTGAGATCTCTTTCGTATAAATGATTGTGGTGAAATGAACTGATTGTTACTGAAAAGTGCAAACAATTTCGTTCAAATGCGGTGCATACAAATGCGGTTGCAAAAAGTTTGAAAATAAAAGTACCAAGGGTCGAAGACAACGCGTGCGACAAAAACTCGGATTTGACGGAGTTTTGAAAAATCGGGCAGTTAATATTCATGAAGTTTTTCCGAATACCTCGCGACAGTCGTTGGTGCATAGTAGTTGGGGAATTGAAAAAATCGTTGAAATCCCAAGGATAAATTATCTCATTCTATGCGTGCTAAATGCGTCGTGTGTGTATGGCAAGGTAAATTTCTTGTTCGATTTCCGCTGTATCGCCCGCGAGAAGCAATGAATATATTTTGGAGAGACTGATCATTTTCTAAAGTCTGAATTGTTCAGCATTGTTAAAAGTGGTATTTATATGTATTTTTATACTGCATATGTTATATGTATTTTTATACAGAATAGATAATTAAGTTTCCAATTACGGTCTTTCTTTTCATCTGAAACCAGGACCGGGTGTGGGACCCGCCACGTTGGCTGGCTCCTCCACTCATGGGCTAGCCATCAGGTGAGCCCACCCCTTCTTTTGCGTTACAGGTACTCTCGCAGGCTAGAGTGGCCATCCGCTTGTGTTCTTATTTATGATATAGTATTATGTGATTCCATCATATAAGAATATAACATAAATCTGAAACGTTGTTTTTCATTTGAGGGAAAAATTCATGCGAATTATGTTTGCATAAGTTTTTCATTCAGATTGAAAACATCTGGCCACGTCTACAATGGATATTGATCCAGGTAGGGGGTGCGAAGGGGCACCGCTCTTTTTTGGGGGCCATAAGTACCGCCATTAAAGACAAGATATTCTCAAGTCTCGTTCGTTTTCGCCAAGCCCAGTTAGTTGTTTACTATAGCAACCTTTCCCTTTTAGTAGGTTACCTTGGCCTTGGCCATGCGAATTTTATCTGGCGATTCGTGAATGCGAAATTTTTTTGTAGTGGGCCCTTGTGCTGGGGAAAAGAGCCCGCCGCACGATACAGCAATCTAGCCTGCCAGCGCATTCAAGCATCCTCTGACAAGGCCAATTTCGGCGCGCACCGACATCCTCGCTCGCCGACACAGCAGACCATCGCTGCAGTCCTCCACGGACATTTATATCCACCCAATTCACTATATAATCAATATTACAATTCAATTCTAAAATTTTCATCTAAATCCCTATATATATTCAGTATCTAGCGCGTTGCAAACGTGCATCTCCAAAAAATAGCGTGTTGGAATTGTTATATTTCAAATCTGTGATTTTTTTATGGCTCGATTGTTATGGAATTTTCAGGACATATGAAACTATTACTTAAAAAATTCAGGTATGGGTTTCTAGCAAATTTATGGGTCCCTTTTTGATTTTATGAGCAAAAGAAAATTCATAAACTTACTTTTTAACAAAGTTGACTGAATTTTACCTTCTGAAATATATGTTGGCCTTATAATCCTTTAAGAATCTTTTTCCCGCTTGTTTTATAGTCATATTTAATTAATTGTACGCGAAGCCGAAGCAGCGAAAAAAGGAAACAAAGGCGTCATCAAGTCATCGGTTGCGGAACACATCGTAAAAGAAGGTCATGCAGTAACGATAGATAATGTAAAAATCATTAAAGAAGTAAGAAAATGGCAAAAATTGGATATTAAGGAAAGCATCGAAATCAAAAAAGTACCTGAGGAGCTTAGGCTAAATGAAGATGTAGGTAACAACAACTCAAAGCTGATTGATCTGCTAATGACCACAAGTTAGGAAGGGTATAAACAGGTAATTAATAATAGGATAGTTATAGCGGTAATAAAATAAATGTGTTTCCTACCTAGGATAAGTACTTAAATGTTAATAGTATATAAGGAATGATTTCAAGTAGTTTAGTTAATATACTGAAGAAGACCGTATGTAACGGTCGAAATACGTATATATTAAAAAGGAAATAAAATTATAGTCTAAAAAAGGAAATGACGTTTTTACTTTTACTTTATTAACTTATAATCCTATTATTTGCTTTTTTCAGATTTTTCAGGTCAATAGTGCCAAATCGCGAGGGGGCGAGACACAAATTGTTCGTACCTATCGTACACTTCGATGCCAATAGTGCTAGTTTAAGAGCAATTTGGGAAAGCCTATATCAAGACCTTTTATTTGATTTCCAGATTGGTTATCTTCGGTAAAAAATTGTTTAAGGGTCACTTCCCTATATGGAGACCCCCTTAAAAACCTTATCAATTTTTTTTGTACTAAAACTTTGAATAGGGCACCACTTTACAACTATCTACAAAATTTCGTATTCTTAGCTTTTCTGGTTTGCGAGCAAACTTGCTGAGACGCATGGACCGGCAGGAAGGCGGGGACAGACGGGTACCGATTTTAGTAGGGTTTTGTGAAATTATTTTATAAATCCCCAAAAATGTGTTTCATCAACGATGAGAAAAAGAATCGCACTATTGGCCGGATTATTCTTTGGTCTTGCAATATTTTAAAACTTATGATTACGAGGTCGGAACAGTCCTCTAAAATGGTCATTTGCGCTTTACATTACTAATCAACGCAGGTGTGCACATGGTACATACGAAGAACAATCTAACACATCTTAATACTCGCATCTAAAGCGTCTAACGATCTTACTACACAGTTCTTAGACTCTAGTTTGATCAAAATTTCAGATTGTAGTTCGGTATTTAACTTACATTTCTAAGGGATCTTACCTGTAACGATGCATTCTTACTACATGGTCTGCAATCGTTTTATCATGGCCTTTATCAATGTTATCCAGCATCACAAACAGAAGATCGAACCGAGTCAACAGTGAATCTTGCAGTCCAATATTTTCCATAGGAGTTTTATGTTGATCATACTGAAAAAGAAATGATGAATTAAGCATTCAAACTCATATTAAATTACCATACTTTGCCATAGACTGGATTAGCAGCCGCCAGGACTGAACACCGAGCATTAAGCGAAGCATGAATACCTGCTTTCGATATAGTCACTCGACCTTGTTCCATGACCTACTCAAAGAATATGTAAATACATACGTAATTGTATGGAACCAAAAATATTCAGCTTACTTCATGAATAGCTGTGCGATCAATATCACTCATTTTATCGAATTCATCGATACATACTACACCGCGGTCTGCAAGCACCATAGCTCCCGCTTCGAGCCTTCGCTCGCCAGTTTCCTGATCAGTTGTGACAGCTGCCGTTAAACCGACACCACTTGAGCCTCTACCAGTAGTGGGAATCGCTCTAGGAGCAATAAGCAACACATATCGCAATAATTGCGATTTCGCAACACTTGGGTCGCCTATTAGTAGAATATTGATGTCACCTCTCAAACGAGTTCCATTCAATAGCTTTTTCTCGGTTCCACCCAGCAGAAGGCACAAAATTGCCTTCTTTACGAAATTGTGGCCGTGAATTGATGGTGCAAGACTTCTAGACAGCAACTCAAAAATGTCGGAATCCTTGGCTAATTTCTTACACATGTTAAGTTCTTCTCTTGAAATTGATAATTCAGCTTCTTTACTGAGTTGTTGAAGGTTATTCGCTATTAAGACGGCTTGGAACGTGCCTGACGTGAAGCCTCCGTTCTTTGATGGCAGGCATCGATAGCAGGCTACGACTTTCACTCGATCACCCGGCTTGCAAAGATCAACCAAATCATCTTCACAGATAATGTCAACGGACCGAGGAAGTTGACCTGCAGGGGAATTTTCAGGCTTCTCTTGCAATGTTATCGTTTGGTGGTCCTTGTAAACAGATAAACCAAACTCAGTTTCAAGTAGGTTACCATCATCGTCCTTAGTAGGATAAGCACTGGTATTGGGAACCCCTTCAGGAGTGTTGATATCGGCATACCTTCTTTCCATCATTTTCTTTGTTGCAGGACAGAAGTGAACGCTGCACACAACTTGGGGCCGTACCAACGAAACCTTGGTGACGATACCTTCCACGCATAACAAACTACCTATGTACCTATAAAATCTAACTTGCTTAAAGAGAACAACATTGTGGATACAATAATTACTTAGATGTTAATGATCTGGGCGTTAAAAATCGATCGCCAAAAACACCATCGAAACCAACGTGGTAGCTTCCCTCTGATTTATCAGCGTCCGGTTGCACTGATGAGACATATTCCCTCAGCGCTCTGTTAAACGCAAAAATTTCCTCATCAGCTCTTTGCCACAATCCTTCGGCTCTACGTGGATGCTTCCTCCTCAAATCATTGATATTAATCAAAACTCGCTTGTTTCCATCAGTTACCATGTCCCTCACGCGGGATGAGTAAATACTTTGATCCTCCTAAATTAAGGTCAATATCACAAAAGCACCTGATAAACAAGTACGTACCTCATCATCTAAGAAATTTAGATAATCACGTTGCGCATCTTGCAATTTTTGCTCATCATCGACAATCATTTTGAGAAAATTTAACACAGCAAGCGTATTTTTCGCAACCACACAACAATTGCCGCAACTTGTTTGGCGGGAAAATGTTTTGAGTAAAGTTAGTTGACATTGGACGGTTTGACATTTAAAGCTACAGCAGTGCCAGATATACCTGCGCATGCTATAATATTCGTCACCATAATTTGCAATTTAAACTACCTGGTTTATCATTTTGATATTATGGGATGAGGATTAAAATAGTAGTTTTAGAATAAGTGCACAAGATAATCATAACACTATAGCAAAATTACATCAATTATCCAAAACTACGGGAAAAATGCACACAAACAAAGGCACCCTTCTATTATATAGTATATTGTTTTTTCCATCGCAAGCCCAAGATGATTAAGCAATGCGTAAGCATAAATATCGGAATATTCAGTTCAGAACAAATTGTTTACTGACTGTTTCATTAATCGTCGAGTAATTTGAGCTGATCATTGCCTAGCATATTGAATGGAATCAAATCGCAAATACAAAAATTAACTTATAGCTAACATAGCTTAAGTGTTAAATGACTAAAAATATCAGAGCAACTGAAATGTATGAAATATAATCGATTTGAATACAAATCATAATCGTGAACCTGTATTGTAGCCCAGTCATATTAGGTAAAAATAGGGGTCAACCTCGGAATGAAAGATAATAAGCTGCAAATTGGTATGAACCTTTGTTTTGTCATTCTAAATGTTGTCTCAAAAGTCACAATCGTTATCGTGTCCGCGTCTCAAGATATTCAAGGTCAAAGGTCACAAAAATCGGTTTTTCGCGAATATCTGGCTTCCTATCGGTTAAATGAGATTTGCATTTATTATAAAAGTTGTAGGCTATAAAATTCCCTACAACTTTTGTTTAAACTTTTTTTTCATACGACCAACCGTTTTGAAGGTAGAGCGCGAAGAGTGCACATCGTACAGTCATATACGGCCTAATGCAAGGTCAAGCGTGAGTTATGGTTATCAGTACGTTATAAAGTCAATTATTTACTTGGAAATTATAATTATTAAACAATGCCTATTATTTATGTACTAACTATTAATTATTTATATTTAATTAAAGTAAGTAACTTGATTTGCAACGGTACAATTTCAAACTAACGAATAATCTTGACTCATACAAAGTGGAGAGAGTGGCCTTGAATACTATAGAACATCTGTCCCGGCAATGAATAGAAAAGGGCATAGGGTAGGGACAAGTATTTCCAGGTATATAAGTATTGAGAAATTTACGCGTTTTAAAGAAAAGATATATAATGTCGTGTTAACTTAAAATAAAACTAAAATATATAATCCAGAATTAATAATATTTTATACTTAAATAGTTAAATATGAATAATTATATATAAATAATCAAGTTACTTACTTTAATTAAATATAAATAATTAATAGTTAGTACATAAATAATATATATAATTATTCATATTTAACTATTTAAGTATAAAATATTATTAATTCTGGATTATATATTTTAGTTTTATTTTAAGTTAACACGACATTATATATCTTTTCTTTAAAACGCGTAAATTTCTCAATACTTATATACCTGGAAATACTTGTCCCTACCTAATTATTAAACAATGCCTATTATTTATGTACTAACTATTAATTATTTATATTTAATTAAAGTAAGTAACTTGATTTGCAACGGTACAATTTCAAACTAACGAATAATCTTGACTCATACAAAGTGGAGAGAGTGGCCTTGAATACTATAGAACATCTGTCCCGGCAATGAATAGAAAAGGGCATAGGGTAGGGACAAGTATTTCCAGGTATATAAGTATTGAGAAATTTACGCGTTTTAAAGAAAAGATATATAATGTCGTGTTAACTTAAAATAAAACTAAAATATATAATCCAGAATTAATAATATTTTATACTTAAATAGTTAAATATGAATAATTATATATAAATAATCAAGTTACTTACTTTAATTAAATATAAATAATTAATAGTTAGTACATAAATAATATATATAATTATTCATATTTAACTATTTAAGTATAAAATATTATTAATTCTGGATTATATATTTTAGTTTTATTTTAAGTTAACACGACATTATATATCTTTTCTTTAAAACGCGTAAATTTCTCAATACTTATATACCTGGAAATACTTGTCCCTACCCTATGCCCTTTTCTATTCATTGCCGGGACAGATGTTCTATAGTATTCAAGGCCACTCTCTCCACTTTGTATGAGTCAAGATTATTCGTTAGTTTGAAATTGTACCGTTGCAAATCAAGTTACTTACTTTAATTAAATATAAATAATTAATAGTTAGTACATAAATAATAGGCATTGTTTAATAATTATAATTTCCAAGTAAATAATTGACTTTATAACGTACTGATAACCATAACTCACGCTTGACCTTGCATTAGGCCGTATATGACTGTACGATGTGCACTCTTCGCGCTCTACCTTCAAAACGGTTGGTCGTATGAAAAAAAAGTTTAAACAAAAGTTGTAGGGAATTTTATAGCCTACAACTTTTATAATAAATGCAAATCTCATTTAACCGATAGGAAGCCAGATATTCGCGAAAAACCGATTTTTGTGACCTTTGACCTTGAATATCTTGAGACGCGGACACGATAACGATTGTGACTTTTGAGACAACATTTAGAATGACAAAACAAAGGTTCATACCAATTTGCAGCTTATTATCTTTTATTCCGAGGTGAAAGCCCTAATATGACTGGGCTATTGATGAGGTAAGCGCAAACAATTCAAATCTTTCTTAAAGCTTACACCATAAAGAAATCATTATTAAACCTTTAGAAATCAAGTTCCACCACCAGTTTTGGAAATACAGGGATCATAAAAAAGAAGCTATCCGTCATACAAGTTCCAACATAAACGCCCAGCCGGAATAGTAAATATCTAGTGGCTGCTGTAAATTTCGATAGGTGAATTTTAATTGCAATTTTTCTACCATCAATTATTAACTAAAAAAAACTCTAAAATTTTTTTTGGATCCATCTTGGAACATTTCTTACATTCAAGGAAATTTTCAGTCAACATCATAATTAATTAAATTCAAATATGTTGGTAAAAATAGTCGCTATGGGTAAGCCCAAACACATGGCAATTTATCTATTAGATAGTCGCTATTTTGGAACATGCTCTCAAAAAATTTAAACTTCGAATCTCATAAGATCTTATGAAAATGGATCTGAGTATTTAACTTACTATATATTTAATTGAAATGATGAATTCTAAAGGCCTTCAAGTTTTGGAAGTTTGATTTACTGCCCTATTTAAAGTCCAACGCTTTTTAAGAAGGATTTACTTTTGTATAAATACATGTAATATCAATTATTTCATAACATTTTCATGAAAATATATTCAGTACCTTGGTTACTGTTAAAATAAGATAATTTGCTAGTTTCAGAACTTTGAAGGGCCACCATTTTGAATTAAAGTATTTGATTACGGATTAGTTTTATATATACTGAATATTGTTTAGCATGATTAATCACTATATCAAATCTCGCTGAAATCAAAGTTTTATTCTAGACAGAATAAGAATATCCGAAATTTGGAGAAAATAGCAGCTAAAAATATTAAATTATAAATTTTTGACATCTTTATTTGTCATCTCATTTTGATCATCTTTGCAGAATATAAGAACTTGTCGTAATAACCCATAATTTCAAGTTTTATCAAAATCCACTGTGAAACTTGGCCGCCAGAAAATCACGAAATTCTGGAGAAACAACATATCTAAACCACCGCCATTGTGCAACCACTCCATGGCAATCACCAAAATTACACAACAGTAGATCTCATCAGCACCTATATCAATATAAAGCTTCGTACGAATCGAATAACGGCGTAAGATCGTCAGAACAGAGTTAAAATATTTGTCTGAAAGCTAGCTACATAGACAGGAGAACAAAGCTGCAAGTATGCAAATCTGTGATAAGAAAGGTATTATGGTGCAGTTGTGAAACATCGACGCCTTGGAAAGGTGGATTCTAAGACGGATAATGGGAACAATAGTAAAACTACGCAAGTTACTAGTATAATGGGTTAGCCATGTGATATGTCTGGTTGTGCAACAGGTGAAGGTATCGAATCTTGGACTAGCTAAATCTTCTCGATAGGGCTGGTATCGAAATATATAGTACGACTCCAGGTAGAAATGAAAACGGAATTATATGTGTTGGATTGCAGAAACTTGCTCTGATTGAAAGTCATTTTAAATTGGTTCATCTACCAAACCCTGAGAGAGGGAATCAAATATTTTCAGAGGTCGTTGAAGCAAAAGTTTCCCACTTAAAATCAAGTCTGAACGGCGAACCAATTCTTCATTTCAATGAAACATTAACATCTGACCTCATAGCGAGCATGAATCTTATTGATGACTTTGTCAGTTATAAAGACATGCGTTTTATATTTGGCAGGATAAACAACAAGAAATCATGTGGTATTGACGGTACTTCGAATATAGTTCTATGAAATTTGCCTGAGGTTCCTATTAGGATTTATTGAATATTGTTTAACAACATGCTGAGCAATTCATATTTCCCAAATGAGTGGAAAAAGGCCAAGGTAATTCCAATCTTGAAGAAAGGAAAGGAATCTAAAAGCGGCTGCCGAATACCAGCAAGGTGTTTGAAGTGATTATAAACAAAGCATTAAACGCCCACATTAAGAAATATGAGTTTATTTATTTCTATTCAACAGAAAAAATCAAATTACAAAATAGGTTAAATAGTAGCACAGCAAAATAAATTAAGTAAAAGCACAGCAAGGAGAAAGAAAAAAAAGACATACAAATAGCAAGATAAGAGTAATAAAAGTGCAAAAACAAGGAGAAATAAATAACAAAAATTACTAAGAGTTAAGAAGAGGTCAGTTGACATATCTTTTATAAACTAAATACGAGAGGGGGAAGGGCCCAAGCTGAAGGTCATCATGGTTATGAGGTTTGTACAGTTTCTAGCGTGAACTTCAAACACTTCAAATGAGGCGACTAAACTGGTGAACAGTACTCAAGGATGGGACGAACCAAACTAGATTACAATTTGACACACGACAAAGGATCGGATAAATATAGGAATTTCTTAAGGTCAAGCCAGAAATGCGTGAGGCTTTCGGAGTAATTTCAGAAATATGAACGTTGAACTTTAATTTAGAGTGGAAAGTGACACCTAAGTCCCTGAAGTGTGTCACCGTACATAGGTACGAACTATTTAACGTTAATTGAAAGCTTATAGGGCAAGGGTTATTAGAAAATGAGAGATGAATGCACTCAATAGAAAGATTTAGTGTAAGTTGGTTATAAGAACTCCAAAATAAAACGGCATTCAAATCTTCTTGAAGCAAGGTGCAGTCATCGTTAGACGACACTAAAGAAGACATGAGGAGTTGATGACAATGGATGGTAAGTCATTTATAAACAGAGTGAACAATAGTGGGCCAAGAATGGATCCTTGAGTAACACCTGAAGACGGATGGAGTGAGGTAGAAAGACAGTCTTGAAAAGATACCTGACTGACACGATTGGATAAGTAAGAGAATAACCAGTGGAGCAAATAATCAGGAACGTTAAGAAATTTAAGTTTGCTAAGCAAAATATTGTGATTTACTGAGTCGATGGCTTTAGAAAAATTCAAATACAAGGTTTCGACTTGTAAACGGTCCTCCATGGCTTTTGAAGCAACGGTCATGAATTCTAACAAATTCGTTAAGGCTGATCGTCCTTTGATAAAACCATGTTATTCAGGAACGACCAAAACATGAGTAAGTGAAAAAAGGTGCAATTACACGATTTTCTCGAGTAGTTTGGAGAAACAGGGTAATAAGGAGATAGGCCGATAATTGGCAACGTCTGAGATGCTACCTTTTTTAAAAATAGGAGTAACATAGGATACTTTCCAACATGAAGGAAAAGAGCCTGATGATAAGCTAGAGCTGAAGAGAAAGGAAAGGGGGACACAAATAGAAGTAGCTAATGATTTCACAAAATGATTAGGAATACCATCCGGACCTGAACTAACAGACACATCAAGTTCTGAAATAAGCCTCATAACATCTTCCGGATAGCAAGTAAAAGAAAATGAATATGGCGTGTGTATGATTGGGAACAAAGGGCTATTCCTGGGTGTAGCATTAAAAATAGAAGAAAACTGAGTTCTAAAAAGTTCACAAATCTCGAGAGGTGAGGTTGCTAAGCAGCCATTCAAATGAAGCGAGGATGGGCAACCGGAATAAGATTTAAGAGAGCGTATATATTTCCAAAATAGTTTTGAATGATTTGAGTTTAGAAAGCCTTCAATACTATGAAAATAAGAAGCTTTAGCGATCTGCATCTCTTTCTTAGCTATCGACTTCAGATGAGAAAAATCATTACGTGACTCAGGGGATCTGTCACGTGAAAAACGTTGATGTGCTCGATCTTTAGCTTTCAAGGCTCGTCTCAAATCGTAAGTTAACCTGGGACAGTCAGAAGAGTTTCTTATACTGACAAGCGGAGTCAAGTTAGAAATAGCAGCGTTTAAGAAGTCATAGAAACTGTTGCAACAAGTATCCGAGTCAAGACCGCGAAAGAAGGAGGTTCAATCAACAGAGCGAATTGTTTCGGAAAGTTGCTCATAATTTGTTTTATAAAAGTTAAAGCGCTGATGCTCTTTCCGACGATAACGGACAGAAGCAATACAGGAAATTTCAAAGCGTAAGGTTAGATAATGGGGACCAGGAGAAAGATAAGGAAAAAGAACTGGAGGTGAGCATAACAACGATTGCTCCACACTACAAAAGAATAAGTCAAGGATATAATTATTAACGTTAAGAAAACTATTAAATTGAGCCAGGAAACACATGGACACATGGAACTGATGCCAAATTGCCAATTTGGTTTTTGTGCCTGGCATTCGACCATACTTGCGATAACGAAAGTAACCTTAGATATTTGTAGGAAACTAAGCAACAGAGAATGTGTTGGAGCGTGTTTCATTGATATGGAGAAAGCCTTCGATAGGGTGTGGTTAGATGAACTAATTTTTAAACTCCTTCAGGACAGGTTCCCCAGACACCTTGTCACCATGGTGTGTAATATGTTATCATTTGTTGTTACTGATAGAAATCTGACGACAATGCGCAGCTTCAAGGTTTTGAATGGTCTACAGCAAAGAACAGTTACTTTGCCTCTGCTTTTTTCAATATTAATTCGCAAGCTATTGAACGGCTTTGATTTCAACGTCTCGTCAACGCGATGGTTGGTAGCGTTTGCAGATGATCTGATCATTTATATGGCAGACCGAAAAGCTACAATAGTTCAGAGCAATCTGCAAAAAATGTTTAATAATGTGCAGCTCTCCACTGACAATGGCGAATGAAAATCAATGCGCCGAAATGCGAAACAATTTTGTTCGGACAACGCTGCAGGGTGTCAGTCAAGACTGAAACGTAGTTGGAAGAATTTCCACATTATGGCTGCTGAGGATACTTCAGAACGGGTTCCACATAAATTCTGAGTTCAATACCTGGGTATTCATCTCGATCAGTATCTGTACTCTATTGAACATGTCAAAATTATGCTCTGTAAATCACAAAAGTAATCATGACACTTCGATGACTCTTTCATTCCCGATATATCAATCAAAAAGTCAAATTTACAAGACGTTAGACCAGTTTTGACATATGCATGTCTGATCTGGTAGAACCCGAGAGTGCTAGCACTATGGCGAGATAAAGAGTTTTCGAAAGGAAATGTCTTCGTGCATGTACTGGTTTATATAGAAAGCCCGAGACATATTGGAAGCACTATATGTCGAATAGAAAAATTTATCAAACTGCTCATGTGACGAGAGTCGATATCTTCATATTGAAACTTCTTCGGAATCATATCGCAAGATTCGTAACTGTGAGTGAAAACCCTTGGACTTTACTGCCGTTCCACCCTACAGACGGGTAGGTGGCGAACTGCCTCGCTATTGGCTTCGTTCCCCCAGAAGCATTCGTGTATTTGGACATGAATCGATATGTTTTTGATTCTGACGGCGTCCCAATCATATATCACATATATGAATGGGCCATCTATAAGAAGATAAAATATCCTCCGAATTTGAGTTCACGAGACCAACAATTCCAATGGAGATACACTTTTGCTAGATTCGATGAGGCCGATCGAGCTGGGACGGAGCAATCTAGGTATTGGTGGCTGAATGACAATGTCTAATTTATTAGTGGTTATTTTTGTGTTTTGTGTTTTCCGTTGTATCGTTTTAAGCTTCAGCTCATTATAACTACATTTAGTGTTGTTGTTTGTTTGTGTTAAAAATTAGGAATATATTTCAATATATAGGATTGTACAATATATACGAGTATGTTATGTTTATTATATTAGATTTAGAGATTAGAGTTAACGTTTAGGTTAGGTTAGGATAAAAGTTCAATCTTAAAATATGTGATCATTTGAATTAATTTGAATATGATATTGTTTTTAATGTAATGTTTTTTGTTGACATATAAATTTAGAGAGCCTTTCGGGCCATTAAGTTTTAGTATTTTTATTGTTTTGGATTTGCTTTGCATTCTTTGAAAATTTATAATGATTGGTATTGAATAAAGCGCTTTTGACTTTGACGAGCAACAGGTGCCTAAAAAGGAGAACAGTGGCAAAACCAAGAAAGTGCTGGTGTGAGGCTGTTGACGAATACAGCACATCGGCAATCGGTTCCGGGAATTGGAGGACGTGGCCGATGTACCAAGACTACGGGAGGCACTACATTCAGATATCCAAGACCTTGGAGGATTGCAGTGCTGCAATAACGATGACGACAAATCATTTAAAAACTTTTAAGGCATAGTCAATTATTTTGTTTGTTTGATACCCGCAGGCAATTCGGGCCTTGCTTTGTTGTATGAGTAGACGCGTTTCGACTCCTTTGAGTCATTTTCAGTATCTAAAGGATATGTGGAAAGAAATGGCTTTATATAAGTTTAGGATGGGTTGAGCAGATATGCACTAAATTAGGTCAGGTAGAAGGATATTCAGTTTCTATTTTTTGGATTGTTGGATGTCCGTTTGTTCTGTTTCATCTCGTTTCCGTTTTCGTCGGAGAATGTGGTCTAGTACAGAGCAACTTGCGTCGGAATCCGTAACAAGTTGTTCGTTGATGATGTTACCATGGATTTTTCTATGTTTATATATTTCAAGCCTTTCTAGGATGTCAAGTCTTGGGCCTTTTTTACCTTTATGTAGGAATGTCATAGAGTTTGTCATAGCGTCAGGCTCGTGTTAATTAAATAACTTTTTTCAACAATTGGTGGAAAAATCACGAAACTAATCGGTCCAAATTCAAAAAGAAATTTAAATAATACAAATATCTCAATAAATTCCATCTTTCACATTCATCAAACAAATAAAAGGGAAGTCTTAAATTTAATCCATGACTTGAGAAAAAATATAGCACCAGTCTTCGATAACATCACGATGAATGAGATTAGTATGATCAAGGAGGACATAACCGAGCTTATGGCAAATTTTATAAACGTACATAGGAATGGGAAGAGGAAAAACTTGCAAAAATAGTTCCAATATTTAAGGGTGGTAATTATTTTGTCCCAAATAAGTATCGCCCGGTAGCGCTTCTGATTGAATTTTAACTCAGTATCCAGTATGTTCCAGTGGCATTTTTTAACATTGCACGACCATGTCCATTGTATTTTAAACGATAGTAAAAATGAATAATTAAATATTTAATTGAAGTTTTAAGATCTACATGGTGACCATTAATTGAAAAAGTGAGTAACTTGCTTTTAGCTGGCACATTTCTAGAACCTTTGCGGTATGCATTACGAAAACGTTGAATTTTGCATTTTTCTGGGTTAATATTCAAAGCCCAATCATCCAAATGCATCCTTAAAATATCGAAGAATATTTTAATTTTGTCTAAAGCAGCTGGCGGACTTTTATTTCTTGCTAGGATGATAATTTCATCCGAATACAAGAACGTTTTAAGATTGTTATCAGAGAGATGAGAATAGTTGAAAGGAATATCGAATAAATAACAGTTGAATAAAGATGGACCAAGAATAGATCCCTGTGGAACTCTGGGTTGAACATGTACTAGAGTTGAATAGGAACTTCCAATTTTAACAGACATAAATCTGTTTGTAAGAAAACTAGTAATAATGCGACTTATTGGGATAGGGCAATTATTATGTAAAAGTTTGAAAATTAGACCATTCATCCAAACTGAATCAAATGCCATAGCAAGGTCAATAGTACACGCAACTGTAGCTTCCTTGTTTCTAAGACCAGAGTAAATTGTGTTCTGAACAGATAGTATGGTATGTTCGATGGAGTGTTTTTCTTTAAATCCAAATTGATGTTTTGGGATGTGTTTTAAAGAAAATATTAAATCACCGAAGGGTAATTTTTACAAGTATTTTTCCTAAATTTGAAAGTAGGAAGATAGGCCTTATTTTATTGATATCGCCACACGAACCTTTTTTTTGGCAGTGGAAGTAAAGGGGCAGTTTTCCAAGTCGTAGGAAAATAACCGTTCTTAGTGCGATTGTTGGCAATTACAACAAGAGGCCGACGAAGAGATTTATAACACATTCTGATAACGAAATTTGGAATTTCATCGGGACCATATGATTTTTTTCTATTCAAACCAATGCCACTCACTTCATCGATACTAGTAAAAAATTCATGATTGGTTGAGCAAGTGGGATGTGATGAATGATTTGTAGTGGAGAAAATCGTTAAATATGACCCAGCAAAACCTGATTGTAAAGAATTAATTTTATTTTCAACATGAATTTTAAGAAGGGTATTGGATGAAGCATTGACTATAGAAAGTAGAACAGACATTTAATTTTTCTTCAGTTGAAACATACAGTCTGTTAAGTAAGAGCGTGTCCAGCATAGTTTTGAAATAGTTTATTTAACAACAGTTTTTGACTTATACATACATTAAGTACATTCTAAGGTAACGCGGTCCAATCATCACCAGCATCAATTATTGCTTGGCATCTCCGAGTCATACTTTCCATTAAACTTTCGGCGTATTCGAGGGGAAGCGCCTTCCAAATGAGTCGCATTTGTCGGAAGAGCTGCTTCAAAGTGTAAACACGTTTTCCACGGAGCTTCTGCTTGATGTAGGCCCAGGCGTTTTCGATAGGATTTGCATCAGGTGGCCAATCAAGTCACAATGCATTTTTTCCGTTTCCATTCAGTACACAGCCGGCTCCGGTATTTGGGATCATTATCGGTACTCCGCCATTTTACATTGTTTGCTTCAATTCCGCTTCTCCTTGACGTAAGGACAAACCAAGATTGCGTGGAAACAAAGCCACGATTCGCTTTTCGTTCTTTTTGGTCACTTTTCCTACCGGGCCCCGATATGGAAAGTCATCGACGGTTTTTGACCCTTTAAATCATTGAACCCATGCAATGAATCGGCCCTACGCCATTGGCGACCAAAACACATGCATATTGCTACCATATGGCTTCCCATCTCACGTCAGTTGTGACGACTTCCCATCCAACGTCAATTTTGTCGGGGAATGTCAAAGTCGAGTTTGAAGCAGCCACATGGTGAGTGGCTGTTTGAATAACGGCGGAAGGAGAATCAAGTGCAGGCGTTGAAGCAACAATTTCAAATCAAACTTCAGCGATGACAGGCACATCTGAGGAATTTGCAACAGCCACAGTGACCTCATTTAGGCACGGGTGAAGCGATTGGATTAAGAAGGACATTCCAAACGAGGCAGTGGATGGAAGAAACCAGAGTTCGGTTGTGTTTTGGGCAATAGAGCAGGATCTGGATCGAAACGTTTTATGGTGAAACCTCTTCTAGCAGACATGTAGGTAAGTGTCTTTATGATACGCGTGCTCAGTTTAGGAGTAGATAGATAAATTTAGATGGAAATATTGATGCAGCATATAATCTGCCGCCAGGATTGATGCATTTTTGGAACTCTTCGGTCTTGAAAGACGGACACACATCTGGAATGAGACGAAGGGAAAAATCATGCAAGCATGGAGTCCACCTGAAAGTCCAAATAGTTCGGTGAAAGGTTTCACTGGTCCTATTGCCGGAACGACAAAAATTTTTTGAAAATATTTTTAAATCAACTACAATTTTTTATTTTCTAGCAACTGAACGAACTAATTCTTTTATATACGTACTAACATTTTTAACTTTATATTAAAAATTTTATCATTCAACAAAACTTTGTTTTAAACTTTATACTATCCAGAATATTTCACACTTAAACGTTTTTTGTAAATTTCTCCCAAGAATTTTATCTATCCTAATATCACATTAAAAAGGAGAACAATTTCATTCTCTCTCTCTCTCTCCATAACAGTCCCAAAATACTATTTCCATGAAAATTTCTTCTTTTTAAAAGTTATCTTATGAATCAGTTGCATCGAGCATTAGACTAATTCATTAGTTTTAAGATTAGACAAAAAAAATTATTTAAGGCATGCTTTGAGGCAAATTAAAAACCATAACAGAAAATCCAAATCATTGAATAGCGCGTATATATTGATTGAATCCAAACTTTATCAAAATTTTTAATATTTTAAAAGGCACAAAAGTTACTAGAACAGAATATAAATATTACATTGCATTTGCATATATAATTATATGTGCATATTGAATAAAAATATTAACTACATATTATTCCTCCTCTTTACAAAAAAAAGCAATTTTCAAATCGACAATGTCAGATGGTCGAGAAGAAGAAAAAACTTAAATTAAAAAAGATTTAAGGAAAAAGTGCATTTCGTTTCTCTTTTTGTATAAACTTTATTTTTTTATACACATATGTAACTAACTAAAAGAGAATCAATCATACATTACAACAAAGCATATAATATCATGAATTGCAAAGTAATAACACGACTTTCCTTTCCAGCCTGCCCTACTTTTTCAGCGGGAGTGAGAACGAAAGGTAAGTATGCCGTGACGAGGGTAGGGTTGTAAAAATCCGCGGATGGCCGGTTTCGTGTCGCGTGCGGTACGCGGTACCATCGGTTGTTTTGCATTTTCCTTCGAGTAGGGTTTTTCGTGTTTACCTTAACGTAGAATTTTTTTCGGTAACGCGTCGGTAAAATTCAGGAACGTGAAATTGAATCGATTTTTTTTTTGTTGTTGACTGGAAGAATGAAGGAAATACGGAATAACGTAGAGATAGGTTTCGTTTCCGTATGTTTGTAATTTTTGACGCGTTTTGAAACGGGCATGTGAACCAGTGGCTTAGTTATTGTATCTCGGACTAAGTCTGCTTGCGAAAAATCTGCGACCGAATTCCTCTCCAAACTAGTTAGCTAGCTAGCAGCCACCTTGTAGTAGACTAAGTGTGTCCGGACTTGTTGACCTGTCAGATACAGTCCGTTGTCACGTCCAAAGACTTCACGTCTAGAACCGATGAGAGGTCGGTTCCGATATCGTTCGTGCAAGTTGAAACAGATAATCATTATACCCACTTCTTGACAAACGATACGGACTTTTTAATGTATTTAGCCGCCACTACATAGTTGATTTTTGATCCTTTAGGGTGTGCGCAAAGGAACACGGCCTCGAAGCGCTTTGCGTAAATGGCACTCATCGCGATTTTAGTGTTTTCCCGACCGTTGATTGACTTCGACTGAAATTTTTTTTTTCAAAGCGCCAAAGACAGAGGTTCTCTCTACCGATAAAAAAATTGAATTCGATACCACTTACCGATCGCAAGCTATGCTGGACACGCTCTTACTTAACAGACTGTAAACTTGGCCATTATGATCAATAGGGTGGGATGAAATATTCCAATTGCTCAAAAGTCGTCCAGTCAAATTGTTCATCTCTTTAAACACATCCAAAGATGGCTTCAGAGAAGAAAACTGTACTTTGTAAGTCGAATTCAGTTCTATACGGATTTTGTCTCTTATAATTTTAATCAGTCAGCTAATATGTGATCTAAATGAAATTTAAGCAGAATCGGCTCCATTATAATTTTGATAAAATAGTCTTTTTAATTTTTGTTGCCATAAATTTCTAATGCGAATGCGGTGAAAAGTTGATTGGAAAATATTGTGATGTTTAAAATTAAAGAATTTTTTAGTAGGAAGAAAAGTATCCAAACATTCAGAAGCACTTCTAGAAAGAAATTGAATAGCTATCAATTTGCTTATTATTTAGCATCTGGTCATAAGAAAAGTTACCTTCCAATGGATCAGAAAGGTGATTATCAAAATGTATCGTCAACATATTTAAAGAACGTCTTAGAGAGTGGCTAGGGATGATTGGATAATGATCTAAAAAAGACAAAGATAAAAAGAGAGCATAATGATCAAAGTCAAGAGCGCTTTGTTCAATACTAATCGATATAAATTTTCAAAGAATGTAAAGCTGATTCAAAACAATAATAATACGAAAACTTAATGGCCCAAATGGGTCTCAAAATTTAAACCGTATGAATTCAAAACAGTAAATCAAAATTGATTTCGAAGTGTCAAAACAAAGAAGTGTCAGTTTCAGCTCTTTGAATTTCTTGACTTAAGTGAAGTTTTAAATTCTGTCATAAATTATAATCAGCTGTGTGAAATAAATGAAGTGGTTACTAGTGTCGCTCTATCAAGTTTTCGAGATAAGTAGCGATCTTTCAAGTCATCAATTTCATTGTTTCAATTTTTACTTAGGCGAACGAAAATTAACGGAGCCGGGAATTCTTGCTTTGGTCTAGGAGTGAGATTCCCATGTAGCTAAATTTATTCTAAAAAATTTTTGAATTTAATTTTAAATTTATATTTTAATATTTTAAATTATTTTTTTTGCAAGTACGGATTTCTACGTTTTTGCACTAACTATATTAAATAAATCAAGGACAATAAAAAATTTTTAAAAAAAGCAAATAATAAAAAAAGTTAAAAATATAATGGCTACTAAACCAGCCAATGATAAATGTGGGAAGTGTAGGAAATCCGTGGAGGATATCCACTCGGCTATGGGGTGTGATGGCTTCTGCCTCAAGTGGTTTCATTTGAGGTGTATCAAAATGTCGGAGGAGAGATATCGGGCTATTATGGACATCACCGAAGATGTGATTTGGATGTGTGCCGGATGTAGAGCTCAGCACCGTAAGTCTAAAGAAGACCAACTCTTCCAACAAATGAAAAATTTGCAAAGCCAAGTCAAAGAGATGAGCTCAAATGTCACCTTATTAATAGATAAATCTACGTCTGCGAGCAAGCCCTCATATGCCGAAATTATTAAAAATTCTACTTCTCCTCCATCAGTGCATCCATCAAATACAATATCGCAAAAAGGGATTATAATTAAGCCTAGAAATCACTCTTTATCAGAAAAAACACTGATTGATTTTAAGTCGAGATTCAGGCCATCAAAATGTAAAATTCCTCTACAGCTAATGAGGCCTATTCGTAATGGTGGGGCGATTATCAAAACATCGACAAATGAAAATGCTACTTCGCTTTTTAATATAGCAATGGATGCAATGAAAGAGGAGTATGATGTTGCTGAGACCAGATTGCGACAGCCTAGACTTGTCATCAATGGACTAGAAAAACAATACGAAAATAATGAATTAAGAAATGAGATCCAGTCATTAAATTCCAATATAGAGGAGTGTGATTCTATGGAACTTGTACATGCTAAGCGGACAAGAAATGGTAGGTGGTTGCACATCATCCAGGTAAACGGAAGCATGTATAAGAGGCTTGCAAATAGATACATTAATATAGATTATGGATCGTATTTTGTGAAGGAGGACTTCAACGTAACGAGGTGTTATAAGTGTCAAAAATACAACCACAAAACATTAAAATGTGAAGGGGAGCAAATATGTGTAAAATGTGGAGGAAAGCATGACCTACAGGACTGCAAAAGCACGATTGAGAAGTGCTCGAACTGTATTGGTAACAATAATAATGCTGATCATTCTCACAGAGCTGACTCTGTAGAGTGTCTGGAGTTTCAACACAGAATATTGATCGCCAGGAGGAGCACCGACTACAACTTTGATGATTGCTAATCTTTCTAATCAATCAAGCGGAACAAATTTAACACTTATGTATGCTAATATAAGAAGCTTAAGACATAAGCTAAGTGATATTCAGATTTACCTGCAGCAAAATCCCGACATAGATTTGATTATTCTCAATGAAATCTGGATTTACCCAGAAGAGGCACGGTTTTTACAATATTCAAGGATATAATGCGGTATTCTCCTGCAGACCTGGAAGAGGTGGAGGTACAGCAATGTACGTAAAAAATACAATCAATTGCATTACCAAGAGAGTGACGCCTGATAAGTATAACGTTATAATAATTGAAGTACGCCATGCAGGTAAAAAACTAAAATTAGGGACGTACTACAATCCCAATCGTATGAATGCGCAAGATTTTTGCACAGTAATAGATACATTATTCTTAACTGAAAAAAATTTAATCACAGTAGCGGACACAAACATTGATGTACTAGCGGAATCACCAGAAACACGGATTTATAAGGATACGCTAGAAACGAATGGAACGGTAATCATAAACAACAACCAAATTACTCACCCAGTGTCAAATACCTGTCTGGATAATATAGTAACCAATGATTTAAAAGTCGCTGAAAGGATGACATACATATTTGAGGGCTGGCCGGAACTGGATCATCGTGTGTTAAAAATTGCTATTCAAGACCAAACCCTGAACAAACAGAAGCCGACCTACAAAACGTTCAGATTTCTAGACAAGGAGCTCTTTAAATCAAACATACGAAAGTTACTGGAAAAGCGGAAACCAAATCGTATTCTTGAACTCAAAAATATTATCATATCTGCTAAGCAAAGTTCTACAATTGAGAAAAAATCAGGTATCGGCAAAGGACTTGGATAACGAAAAAAGTAATTGATGCAAGTATTTAAAAAAGGAAGGCATACATGGACTACAGGAAGAACAGTGGAAACCAGGCTTTCAAGTTTGTGTATATGCAAGCGAAAAAAGAATCGAAACGACTGGTGAAAGAGGCTAAATTCTTATATTTCTCAAGAAGAATGGAAACAGCGGCTGACAACTCTCGCGAAATATGGAAAATAATAAATGAGGTAAAGGATAACTCTTCAACCCAGGGTATATCACAAAACTTTCAACTGAATCCTTGATGGGCCCTCTAACACATCATGTCCACGTGACGCGGCGAACTCATTGAATAACTTTTTTTCAACAATTGGTGGAAGAATCACTAAAGAAATCGTTGCCATTTCAGCAAGCAATGTAAATAATACAAATACCGCAATAAATTCCATCCTTCACAGTCATCAAACAAATAAAAGGGAAGTCTTAAATGTAATCAATGAATTGAAAAAGAATACGGCGCCAGGCATTGATAGCATCACATAGCCCAGATTATGGCAAATTTTATAAACGTGCATATTAGGAATGGAACTTTTCCGGAGGAAGAAAAACTTGCAAAAATAGTTCCTATATTTAAGGGTGGTGATCATCTTGACCCGAATAACCATCGCCCGATTGCGCTGCTGACGGGATTTAGTAAGATATTTGAAAAAATACTAAACAATCGATTAACATCATTCTTAGTTGAAAACTCTATCACATGCCAACATCAGTTTGGTTTTCAAAAGAACAAGAGTACTTTGGATGCCCTACATTCTGTCACACGTTTCATCAATATAGGACTTGACAGGGGTGATTATGTCATCGCAACTTTTGTGGATTTGAAAAAAGCATTTGATACAGTTGATCATGACCTCTTGCTTCGTAAACTTGAATCGTACGGTATTCAGGGTAGTCCTAAGCAGTTGTTTAAGAGTTACTTGGAGGGAAGATCGCATAGAACTTTAATCAACAATGTCCTGAGCGATCATGCACCTACGGAAACAGGAGTTCCCCAAGGTTCAATACTGGGCCCAACTTTGTTTCTGCTATACACAAATAATCTAAATACATGTGGGCTGACGGGACATCACAGATTATATGCTGATGACACAGTTCTACTTTATTCAGTACGAGACAAAACTGCCATTGAGAACACTATCAACGACGATCTAGGAAAATTCCATCAGTGGTTAATTGGAAACAAACTAGTATTGAACACTTCAAAGACAAAATATATTGTTTTTAAGCAAAAGAACAAAGGAGACATAGATGTCGGCCTAAATATTAATGGTGAAAAATTGCAAAGAGTGCTAGAAATTAAAAATCTTGGTGTTATCATAGACCATCGTATGACCTGGTTACCACACATAAATAGCTTAAGGAGGCAATTAGCCCCAATAATAGGATTGTAAAGAAGATATGAGGATTTTCCAATGCACATCAAGAAACTTGTTCTAAATGCATTTGTCCTGGCGAAATTGCATTATGGAGTACTTATTTGGAGTCAATCAGCAAAGCAACATTTAAACAGTATATCCAGGCTGCTGACCAAAGCGTATAAAAACATTCTGAAGCTGCCAATGCTTACTCAAACTAGTTTGGTTTACCAATTGGCTAAATCATTAACCTTTAGTCAAATTATTATTATGGAGAAAGCTAAGTTTATCTACAGAAATTCAAAAACTAATGGATCGGAACGAGCGCCATTAATTAAGGTATCACAGATCAACCCATATAATGCGAGGAATGCAAATCAATTCGTAATACCATTTGCCAGAACGGATCGTCTAAAGAACGATGCAACGAATGATGCTCTGCGTATATATAACAATCTACCAGAGATTGTTAAGGAAGCAAACTCACTTATGGTATTTAAGGAAAGACTAAGGGAGCATTTAATGACCACTGATTGAAGAGTGGACCTGTAATCCTGCTTTTACGAGCCCAGTATCTTGGGGCGCCCTTTTTGACCCTATCGGCGAGATACTGAAGTGACAGTTACTCAGAGTTTTTTTTTGAATGCGTCGTATTATATTGAATTTTGTTTTATCTCTGAGAGCTGATCATGATTTTTTTTTTTGGACTAGATGTTCATGAAAAGGACAAGTTCACATTATATTGTGTGCCCCCTTATACCGATGTGTTAAACATTGTCTGGGTGGCACAAAGGACCAAGCGACGAAATGTGAATGAAGATCGCACGAGCGTTGTGCGACGAAGAAAAAATGATGGAGAGAGTGGTAGGGAATGGAGGTATTTAAAAAAAAAAAACAATATCAAATTCAAATTAATTAAAATTATTACGTATTTTATGATTCAATTGGAATAAGGAGAAAAAAACAACCAACACCATTCAGATATTATTTAGGATTTTAACACAACATTAATTTTATTTTTTATCGTTAAACCTTATCTCTAAACCTAATATGATAAACACAGCATACAGAAGGAACAGAAAAAAAGAAGCAATGATTATGTGATCACAGTATCATTACAAGTCATAACTATCATATTGGCAAAATATGACAAATTATAGTATTTAGCTTTCAAAATTCAGTAAATAATTTAGTTTTAGGTTTAAAAAGTAGGATTCCCAAATTTGATCAAAATTCTCTTGTAAAATTTATTGAAAACTACCATCATGCCTGTCTTAAAAAAGTCCAAATCACAAAAACTACGAAGAAAACTACAAAGAATTGGTGTGAATTCGCAAAATTTAGAGTCTTGGTGTAATGCATTAGGAAGAACTCTATCTGAGATCCTTTGCTTATCAGATGCCGAACTAGTCAGTCGCCTGAAAAGATTGCTTAAGTACACCCCACAACATCAACTGCTCGACAGGCAATCATCAATATCTGCTAGTAATTTAGGAAGGGTAAGCAGTGACTACAGCTATGTATCGATGCAATCATGCCCTATTCGATTTCTGGCTGGAGAAGACACATGGAGTGATGAAGAAAAACAACACGAAATATCACGACCCCCACCACACCTTGAATTTTCTGATTCAGACGATTCATTCAATGCAAGAAGACGAGCTCCTTTGGGAAACCAGTCCACACCGATTAGGTCAGATTCTCATGCACTTTCTCAAAACCAGAATTTCGCACCAACTAATACAATGCAAGCAAACCCAACTGCAAGATATCAGGGAACTCCCCAACAACCAACAACTCCAAAGCCAAGATGGCTTGATTACTCATGGAGTGACTCCAAACAGCGTGATTTTCAGCGTAATCGTGATCTTCATCAAACTTCGAACAACGAAACATTAAATCGGAGTGCTCAACAACAAAAACTTATAGGTATGGTGCAAAATTTTGAAAAAGCCGTAGACGATTTCAAAAAAAATATTCAGCAATCTCCCTCTGCACCACGCCGAGCTTCATTACCATACCAATCACCACCCCATATACCAGATTATGAAATGGGATATCATACATTCTACTCTGGAGCCCGAGTTCCTGAATCAACGACGGTTGAACAGCTAAGACGACCCGCTCCCTTACAATTTCAACCTTATAGATCATTTTGGGATGAATTTCCATCGCTTTATCACTATCCAACCTCTCCAACATTGGGTGGGCCTCAACCAATGGGTCATTACCCTTCCTTAGGTCCAATGCAGTTTCAAGCAGGACCGCCTGGTATCCCAATGCAACCTCAAGCAAGACCCCTAGCGGCGATCCCGATGCCACCGGGGGCATGTGGAGCAGATAGCGGAATGGCGTGTTGCACATGTTCTGAAGTTGATAGAGGTACACCACAAAATGTGACGATGGGCGGGACCGGTGGTGGTATTGTACTGGGTCCAGTTGGACCTCCTGGAAGTCCAGTTCGGCCACCTGCAAGTCCAGCTCGATCTATTGGAATCCCCGTACAGCCTGTTGGAGCTATTGGTGACGCTAATACAAGTGGAGGCGTAGTTAACATAAGTTTAGCCGGAGACGATGCTGCAAACTCATTCACAGTTCCGTTGCCGCGGGGAGTATTGCTTTCAATTCAAGTTCCATAGTATGATTGAATACATTTATCAACGTTTTTTTTTAATAAAAAGCATTAAATTAATTCAAACATAATATGCAAGAAACAATGTTATTATTTGCTTTCTTCTTTTTCTAAATGTTATGTTTATCCAATCGTTCAGTCATTCCTTTAAACTTCATGCTATGGAGCTTGAATTGTTTTGGTTCCTGTTCGATTTTCAAGCTACTGCAACATAAGACAAAAAATCGAATGAATGTGATATTATTGTCATTGTAAAATAAGCCATATTTAGAAATGTTTACAACTGACGAAAATACATAGTTGAAAAATACAACCAATACGCCTCGTATCAATAGAACCAAATTTTTTTGCTTGATTTTTAAGAGAAAATCTAGAGAAATGGCTTTTGTGACTGCTCGACATATGGATCAGATCTGGTACAATCAGAGTATAAGTACAATGGAAACGTGGAGTGGACACGAAATGTCTTCGTGCATGTATTGGTGTGTAGAGATAGTCTGAAATTGATTGGAAGCAATTTATATCGAATAGAAGAATCTATCAAACTGTTAAATTAACAAGAGTCGATTTTGTCACACTGAAGCTACTTTGAAGTTATATAGGACAACTTTTAGAAAAAAAGAAAACCAGCTTCCAAATGCCCTAAGAGGAATGAAAAGTTTTAGGGAAGCGGTGCCATATTAATTTTCCCCTGTTTCTTTTGGGGTGGTGCGCATGTTGGAAGTTTTTATGTTGAAGCGGGAAAATTGATTTGGCACCGCTTCTATAAAACTTCTATCTGTATCTGTCCTATACTAAACATGTGAAAATCATGCTCAGTAAGGCACTTAAAGTAGTCATGGCCCTACGAAAACTATTCGAAATAGATTGATCAAAAGGTCAAAATTATCTGTTACAAGACCCTGGTTCGACCAGTTTTGACATATGGATGTCAGATCTGGTGCAACCAGAGTGCTAGTAGTATGGAAAAATTAAGAGTTTTCGAAAGGAAATGTTTTCGTGCATGTACTGGTTTGTACAGAAAGCCTGAGACGGATTGGAAACATTATATATCGAATAGAAGAATTTATCAAACTGCTGAAGTAACTAGAGTCGATATCTTCATATTGAAACTTCTTCGGAATCATATCGCAAGATCTGTGACTGTGAGTGAAAACCCTTGGATTTCACAGCCGTTCCACCCTACAGATGGGTATATTGCGACTTGCCTCGCTACTGGCTTCGTTCCTCTAGAAGCATTCGTGTATTTGGACATGAATCGAAATGTTTTTTATTCTCACGGCGTCCCAGTCATATATCACATATATCGACGGGCCACCGATAAGAAGATAAAATATCCTCCGAATTTGAGTTCACGAGACCAAAAAATCCCAATGGAGATACTCATTTGCTAGAATCGTTGAAGCTGATCGAATTGAGACGGCGCAATACAGGTATTGGTGGCTGAATGATAATGTCTAAATTATTCGTGTTTATTTCCAGTTTTTGTGTTTTTCTTGATTTATTTTTTGAGTTTCAGCTCATTATTGCTACATTTAGTATTGTTATTTATTTTTGTTAAAAATTAGGTATAGGTTAGATATATGTTATGTTTATTATATTAGGTTAGAGATAAGGTTAAACGCTTAAGTTAGGAACATTGTTACAGAATTTTTGAGTATAAGATAATTTTTTTGATTGAATTTTATTAGAATTAAGTTAAAACATATTAGGTTTAGGATCAACGTTAACTGTTGTGTTTAAATTATAAATAATTTTAGGATAGTGTTGGTTGACTTTTTCTCCTTTTTCCAATTGAATTTCAAAATATGTAATAATATTAATTAATTGATTTGGTATAGTTTTTTTGCTAAAATGTGTTTAATGATAACGTATAAATTTAGAGAGCCATTTGGGCCATTAAGTTTTTTATTGTTATTGTTTGGAATTTGCTTTATATTCTTTTAAACTTTATAATGATTGGTATTAAATAAAGCGCTTTTGACTTTGACTTTGACTTTATAAAACTTATTTCATGATCTTCAGGGCATTTTGAAATCGCTTTATGTTTTTGTTTTCTAAAAGTTGTTTTATCTCACCGCTTTTAATGGCAAATTATTTCATTTTAAATATCTTAAAATTCAGTTTCTTGAATACATTCTAATATACATATTAAAATTTAATTTCTTGACTGCATTGCAAAACTCACTACTGCTAAAACCTCCAGGGTCCATAGGAATTAAATTTTATTCTGATAATAAAACTGATAACAAAAATCTCATCAACGTCTGCCTTAATTTTAGGCTTAATAAAAATCGAATATAAATTGTAGCTTTAAGAAGCTTACTAGTTTCGAACTTTGCCTAGCTGCATTTTGATATTCTGACCCAACCATGAAGTTTTTTTTATTGTTATGTTAAAGTTATGATCAGTTATAGAAGGAAAAGTATCGTCTCTTTAGGTCGCGACTCCCGTCGGTCTTTAGTATTATTGCTACATTTTAATATTTTTGTTGATAGGTTTCAATATTTAGGATCACAGAGGTACATACAAGAGAAGGCGAGCTTTCAATTCCTATTGAAAGCGTTGAAGTCACTTAATACAATCAAACCTTCCGTATACGTACACATTCATTTTCGAAAGCTTTTGCAATTTTCATCTGATGCTATTTTAAGGTATGGGTAAAAGTTTTCAATTGTCGAAATCAATTTCGAAATGCAAATTCAAGCCATTTATTAGCAACTTCAAATGTTATAGTAAGTTATTACTTCTTATTTGATATACAAGGTATCGTTATCTATCCGTAAACTTCACCCTTTTCAACAAATGTCAACAAAATCATGCTTCGTACCATATTTTCAAAAGTATTTGATCCATAAAAATTGCTTGGAGACCCCTGTTTTCGAAGCGGAAGTATCAGCTGGCGTGGCCGTATCCTTCGTAAAACACGAATTTGGCATTGAAAAATTGAAAAATTTTAAATGAAAAACTTATTATACGAAAGTAAACGCGAGTAAATTACAAAGTGAAGTGTGTAGTTTTTCATTATTTGCCGGAAAAAAGAACTGAC